>JAHWFP010211654.1:0-29234 GCA_023313725.1 Lithobius niger | reverse complement strand
GGGGGGGAGGGGAAGGAGAGAGAGAGAAAAAAAAATGGGGGTGGGGAATTTTCATGTGAAAATTATCCCTTAATTTCTAGATTTGTTTTAAGTTTTGTGGTTACTGTTTAGGCTAGTTTAGCCATAATTGATTTAATGAATGTTTTTACCCTTTTGAGCGGTCTACATTATTTTTGAGATTTTGTTTATTTTTATTTCCTAGATTCCGTTGGACGAGCCGGCGCGGATCCGTGCTTTTGCTGCCCGTGCTCTGGCGGATGACGTCGGGCACATTATCTTTGACCTGGTGCTAGACGCCTCCTTCAATGCTGGCTTCCCGGTCGAGGGCTCCAGCGGTTGGGGGCCGGCGTCTCCCCCCCTTCGTCCGGGCCCAAGCTTCGTGTTGAGCCCCTGAGGCTTCCTTTCACCCGCCTTCATTCGGGCCGCCGCTGGTTCCGCCAGAGCGGGAGTGACGACTTTTAGGCTGTAGTATCTTATATCTTTCTTCAATAAATTTGTGATGTTTTTAGGGTTTGTTAACTGGTTTCCTTTCGTTAATTATTTCCGAAATGTTTCTATTTCGTATTTCGTCTGGCGTGCCTGACGAAAATTCGAAATCGCAACTTTTCTGCTCTTCCAATTATAATATTTAGGTGACCATGCTCGATACAGGTGATCATGGCTGATACGGGTAACTGTGGTAATTATAGGCTACCATGGCCGAAGCTCCTAGATGGCCTTTGCTAAGTTACCTCGATTGTCCTTTTTTTTTTTCATGCTTGCGTTAGAACGTGCAACGTGCAACGTGACGGGACTCCGTCTTTTTCGTACTGTAATAGTAATTTCTAGGTGCCATCCGTACATAATTTTTGCATGTATGGCTTCCTAAAGGTACCAAGGTTAACCGTACATGGTTTTTGTGAATTATTTTTACGTTTTTAAGGTACGATTTTCGTTGGTAAGTGCGACTGAGTAGGTAAGTTCTTTGTCCGCCATTGTCCGAATTTGGAATTTCGCATTGTGAATTGGGTAACGTGCTTTTTGGATTAGCTGAACCGTTAGGGTTCTCATTAGTACAAAAATCGTAATTATTTACGTTTATCATAATTCTTAGACGTAAATATCTTATGCTAACTGTTCGTAAATTTGCTTGACGAATCCGTGTACGTTGTTCTATGCCAATCGATAGCCTACTAACGTAACTTTGAATCGTGCGTCATTTGCAATTTTACTAAAAATTATTAATTAATTCTTTTCGTGTGTGCACAATTCCAATTCGTACAATTCGTCGGGACGGAACCAGAAAACACTTGCACAAACCAAAATGTTGTACGATCGTCAATAAGGAACTGAGGTGCGTTGCTCGTCCCGCACTCTTCACATTTGTACGTTTTCTTTTCATTGCAATATCGTGGGGAGCTTATACTTATAACATATTTTATCAATAAATACATAAAAATGATTCATGTTGATACCTGAAGTAATTTTACGGTAAGTTCGCAACTTATCAATCGTGCTACGAAGAAAAGTGATTTCTACGGAGCTGTACCGCATGCTTTACACTTGTACGTTTTCTCTCCGTTGTCAAGGTAGGTTTGTGCCGAACTGACACGTTGCTGACAGCTGGAATTTCTACGGCTTTATTACTGACAGATGGATTTACGAGTGCAATCGTTATTTATTTTATTTTCGTTTTTCTACAATTTCCGGTTATGATTTGGTTATGGGGAAAGGGTATTTGCTTTACCAACGTTAGCAACATCACACCTAACACGTTCTCTCGCTATGTATAGCGACTGTCGTGCTAATTTTGATGTTGCGAATTTGGTTTAGCAAATCGTATGCACGTATTGCTACGAATTTTCCAATTATGTTCAATTCGCTTGCTTATTACGATCGATGTGCTACGTAATTAAATAGTATGACAGAACGAAATCTGCGTTAGGTAAATTTCAATGTGGGATCGAACGCTCGGACGCACTCTTCACATTTGTATGGCGTTTCTCCAGTATGAGACGGGGGGGGGGGGTTAGCTACTCGTGATCCTGCACTAATGCTTGGTCGAAATTAAGCTTACGCCTAATTTCTGGAGTATTAATGCTGGCTCGGGTCAGGAAACCGTGGTTTGGGCGTAACTTACGCTTCTCTACCAATTCTTGCTCTCTCTACCAATTCTTGCTCTCTAAGTCTTAAACGTTTTTGTAACGTCGCGGACGTGTGAGGTTCGCGGAGCTTACGCTTCCGATTCTCTGCTCCTTTAGCTGGAGTGGTGTCTTGCTGAGGGTTAGCATGATGAGGAGGGGTTAGCTTTTGTTGGGGGTGTAGGCAAGGTGCATCGATTTCCGCAGCGTGGTCGGATGGATCGAGATGCAGTTTGGAAATCAGATCGCGGATTTCCTGTTCGGATTCGTTCAATCCTCCATTCTGGATTTCTGCCAAATCCAAGTCGTCGGGCGTGGAGAAAGGCTGAATCGGGTTTCTTGATCGCATGAAGTAAGGCCGACAGTGATTGACATGTACTCTGACGGATTTGAAGGGGTCCAGGTAGTGCACTGCTCTCACGATGACTGGGTTGATGAATTCTACTAGTCTGTACGGGCCAACCCAAACTTTCTGCAGTTTACTGGAGATTTCTTCAATCTTCACGAAGGACTTAATTAATAAATAATCGTCTGTCATGAATCTGTAGGGGCGTGCAGTCTTGTTGTAGAAATTCTGATGATGTTGAGTTGCGATAGCGTTTTGTTGACGTACCACCTCGAACGCTTTTAACAGTTTTGTCTCCAGTCTGACTACTGTGTCGTCGCTGTTGTAAATTTTCCTTGCAGGTTAGAAGATCAAGCTGCTGGGGATCCTGAATTCGACGCCGAAGTGAAGTAGGTGGGGTGACAGCAGTGTAGAGCTGTGGGGGGTAGAATTCAAAGCAATGCAGGCTGCTTGTAGGTTGTCATCCCATGAGTGTGGATCGTCTGCTACTATCTTCCTTAAAACGGTTTGTACCGAATTGTTGCAGATCTCTACGCCTCCTCCTGTCCAAGAAGCGTAGGGGGTGAAATTTATTTGCTTCACGTTGAATAAATTGCATAATTCTGCACTAACTTTAGAGCAAAATTCGCCTCCGAGGTCAGAGCGGAGCACTCTAGGGGGTGAAAATCGTGCGAAAAGCTTGGTGTATAGCTTCCTAGCTATAGTTTCGGCTCGTTTGTCGGGGATTCCAAAAGCGATGACATAGCGACTGAAGTCATCCACGAGCGTCATCACGTAGGCGTTATTTTTGTGAGTGGTGTTTAATCTTCCTATCAAATCCATAGACCAACTCTTTCCTGGTCTCTGTAGAGGCTTGTAGGCTCTGAGTGTTGCTTTGTATGGCTTGTTAGGGCGATTATACTGCTGATAGATAGGCATGTCTTCACGTAGTGATCGATGTCCCTGATCATGGTGGGCCAAAAACAGTGTAGTTGAATAAGCTTGAGGGTGCTTTTGGCTGCTCGATGGCCAGCTGCGGGGGAGGAGTGGTAGTCGCGAATACAGAAGTTTACTAGAGCTTCGGGGATGCAACTTGGGCTATATCTTCTAATCTTCCTTGTGAAGGGTCTTTTAGCCATGTTCTGTATAGCATGCCGTCGAAATCCTTGTAATAAATGTTCCTTTTATTACTGGCATCTATGACGTCTGCAGGCTCGCTGTCCTTGATGTTGTGCCAGATTTTCCCAAAATAGTCGTCTGCTTTCTGCTCTGCTACGACGTGGCTTCGTGTCCAGTCAGGGAATTGTGAGTCGAGTACGCAAACTGGTATCTCTACTCGTGATAGAGCATCACTCACGGGCATAAGCTTGCCAGGCCTATGTTGGATTTCGAAGTCGTATTCTCTTAGTCTTGTTAGTATCCTCTTTAGTTTAGGAGATAATCCACTACTGTTGTATAAAAAATACAGTGCCATGTGGTCCGACGCTAAAAAAAAGGATTTACCAAGGAGATAGGTACGAAAAGTTTCACAGGCGTGTACCGCTGCTAAAATTTCCTTTACGGTAGTACTTTCCTTTTTCTCGGCAGGTGTCAAGGTTCTTGAACTATAGGCTAAAGGGTAGGTGATGCCGTCGTGTACTTGTGTAAGGCAGCTGCCGAGGGCTACGTCGCTTCCGTCCGCCTCGACGTAAAAAGGTTTGGAAAAATCTGGGTGGCGAAGAGTTGCTGCGTTTACCATAGCCTTCTTTAGTCCCTTGAAAGCGTCGTCTGCTTCTTTGTCCCATATAAACTTCGCATTCTTCTTGGTGAGCTTGGTAAGGCCCATTGAGTAAGCTGAGAAGGAAGGGATGTGTCGGCGAAAAAATCCGCACATTCCGATGAATCTGCGTATTTCCTTGACGTTTTTAGGCTGTGGGAAAAGTTCCATGGCTTTAATCTTGTCTCTATCTGGCTGTATTCCGTCTTCGTTAACGATAAATCCAAGAAACTTGACTTGTTTTGCAGCAAAAATGCATTTATCGGGGCTGAGTTGCGTTTTCGATTCCTCCACCAGTGAGAGGGCTTTGCTGACGTGTAGTAGGTGTGTTCGGAAATTTGAGGAGCTGAGGAGCACGTCGTCAAGGTAGATCGTACAGTAGGCGCCTAAAATCTTTGCGAAAATCTGCTGGGCGCAGAATTGGAAGTGGGCGGGCGCTACTTTCAAACCCATTGGAAGTTTGGAAAAACAATACACCTTGTTGGCACTCTGGAATGCTGTCTTTTCCATGGCAGACTCAGCTAGCTTTAGCTGAAAAAAATCCCATTCGAAAATCTAGCTTGGTGAAGTATTTGGCGCCGTTGAGATTTGCGAGTGCTTCACTGATGATAGGCAGGGGTACTGATACGGATTCGGTAACTGCGTTCAGGCCGCGTAGGTCTACGACGACTCTATATCCGGGTCTTCTTTTTATGAGAAGGCATGGGCTGAGCCATGCTGATTTGCATTCTTTAATTACGCCAATGCTGACTAGTTCTTCCAGGTATTTGTCCAAAATTTCCCGTTGATGGAAGGGCACCCTGTAGATTTTTGACCTTACTGGGGCTGATGACCCTGTTTCTATGTTCACTTCATAGTTTTCGTATGTTCCAAGATCGAATTCATTTTTGCTGAAGGCGTCCTGATGTGTTTTGAGCATGTCCAAAAATTCCATTCGTTCTTCTTCGTTTAACTGGTAAATTGAATTTAAACTTCAAGCTATTCCATTCGTCTTCGGAAAATTTTCTTTGTTCGGTTGTTGTGTCCGCTGGTAGCATTGAGTGGTCTGACCCTACGCTGTTGATGTCAATGGACTGTGCGCGTTCCTTTGTCTGAGTAGGCCTTGAAGGAAGGGAAAAATCGGATTCGGTTTCGAGACTGGCTTTTGTTGCGTCGGTGTGGCCTCCTTCCGTGTTGGCTATTGTCCCTGTGTTGCTCGGACCAACATGGAGTTGCGTTCTTGTCGCACGAAGTTTTGCTCTCCGCACGAAATCGAACTGTATGGTTTTAATTAATCAGTGCATGCCGCCAAACTATGCACATGAGAACCAATTCATGTAGATGTCGTGCAAATTGCTCGTTAAAAGAACTGCACGTTAAAGGAACTGGTAGGCGTTAAATGAACTGGCTCGGCTGGTCGAAACATACGAGAAGTATTACTGGTGAAGTGCATCCAAGAATGTGGTTTAAAACGTCGAGCCGTACGTGAAATTGTTCAAATATTTCGTGAGTGCATTGTTTATTGGACCGTCGACAGCATAGTGTTCTGGTGAGTGCCTAGAGGTACGGAATGGTGTTTTTAACTGTATCTCTTCGACTCTGTGGCCCTAAAGTCTGTAACCACCAATGGCAAAAAAGTCGGAGATGTGTGTTGTTCCAAAGTGTACAAATGTCAATGTTTAGCACAGTACCGGTTTGAATTTTGCTGCGAGCTAACGATTATTCCGGGATGTCTTCCGACAATTGTAAGCTATGTTCAAGGCCAGTGAAAAACGAAGACCCTGACAATTTGCAGTGCACAGGCTGCTCTGCCTGGCTGCATGCAGTTGAGTGCGGAGGCCTTTCACAGCAACTTTATGATGTCTATGCGAGTAATGATGCTATTGAATGGTTTTGTCAGTTTTGCAAGGGAGACATGGGACACCCTGACCCAGCATCACAATTGGTTTTGACCCAACTCCAACAAATTAACAGTTCCTTAAACAAAATAGTAACCGAACAGGAAAATACTTCCAGGTTGCTAAACCTTCATTCAAGCCAAATTAATAATCTCTCTAGCAAATTAAATTCCCTACCCACACCAGAAATGTACGCAGACCTAGGCAATAGGATCGGGAATCTCGAACAAAGACGTGGGGCTTATTCTGACGTAAACTTCTCAGATTGTGCAACTGAAGTCATGGAACGACAACGACGTCAAAATAACGTAGTTGTTTTTGGCTTAGCAGACGATCCAGCTCCAGACGAAGCAGCAGCCGATGTGTATCGTATTTTCAAATTCTTGGAAATCAATACTCCTGAAACCACCATTACGTGCAAACGTCTGGGAAACTTTTCCGAAAAAAGAAAACGTCCACTTAAGATAACCCTACCAACCCACGAGTTGAGGAGTACACTATTGAACTCTGGAAAAAGGCTTATAGAATCTGAAACGTATGCCAAAGTATTCATTCGACCGGACCTGACTCCAATGCAGCAAGAAGAAGACCGAACTCTACGTCGGGATCTGGCAAAACGCAGACAAGATGGGGAAAATGTAACCATCAAAAAGGGTAAAATTGTGCGCATAAAAGAACTAGATACGGTGGTCATGTCGCCCACCTCAATAAACCCACCACAACAACCAAACCAAAATGCGACAATTCCCATGAATACTATGTTAAATTTTTCCCAGGTCAACCCCGGCCAGCCTGTTCCTTTTTTGCTCCCCCAAGGGCAAAGCGATCGATCCGTCCGGCCCAAACAATCATGTGTTCCAGGAATGAAGCCCAAACCTCTGACCCGGCTAACTTCCAAGCAAAAATAATGTATACTAACGCAAACTCTCTTGGTAACAAATATCTTGAAACCTGTGCATATCTGGCCACATACCAACCTGATGTCTTCGCAGTTACCGAAACCTGGTTCTCAAATAGCTCGATTGTCCCACAATATCCGGGATACAACTTAATAGCAAGAAATGATAAACATGATCATTATATCGGTGGTACTGCGATTTTTATCAAATCCTCTGTTATTGCTTACGAGATATCTCTTAACACAAATTTTGAAAGTGCCTCCTGTATTCAGGTAAAAATTGGGGCAACCTTTTTTTTCCTCTGTGTTGTTTACCGCTCACCAAATTCCTTACCTGACAACAACAATAACCTAATTACACTGCTTAAGAACGAAATCCCAAGACAAAATATTATTTTACTCGGGGACTTTAATTATAGGGATATCGACTGGCAAAGATTGACTTCAAATTCTGATGCTGCACCCTTCCTTGAAACTACTCTCGAGCTTGATTTGGTACAACTAGTAGAAAACCCAACGCGGGGAGACTCCATGCTTGATTTGGTTTTTTTCTCAGAACCCGAACTACTGAAATCTATAGAGCATATTGGGAATATTGCGAAAAGTGACCATGATGTTTTACTAATTAACACAACACTTGGTGATAATACTTCTTCTAAAACTCGGATCAGGTACCGCTTCACGGATCAAACTCTTCCATGTAAAATAAACTTAAAATCACCTATTAAGGACTCGTGGTCCGAATTTTCTACACAGGTTTTGTCTTTTTCTAAATAAATCGAGCTACACAACAGTAGCGTCATCAAATCAAAATCCAAAGTGGTTATCCACCAACACACTAAAATTGCTTAGGAAACGAAACAAACTATGGACCAAATTTCGCACAACAAAATGCAATTATTACAGACACGCGCACGAAAATGTTTCTTGCGAAGTAAAACTTAAAATAAAGTTAGACAAATTAAACTATGAAAAAAAATTGGCCTCCTCCTCTAAAGACGACAATAAAGCTTTTTTCCAGCACGTTACGAGTTGTCAAAAAAATAAAGCTAGTATCGGCCCACTCCTTGATCATGATAACAACTTAATTTCCGATCATAAATCTATGGCAAATTTACTAAGCCAAACTTTCCAAAAAAATTTTGTTGAGATGGTAAACTACCCTCGTGTTCTTCCGCGCGTAACACAATCTGCTGTTTGCATACCGCCACTTGTATTTACAAAACAAAACGTTACCTCGGCTTTTTCTCGCCTAAAAGCTAACAAAGCAATCGGGCCAGACGATATCCCGCCTTCCGTTTTGATTAAATATGAAGAGTGCTTAATCCCAACTCTGGTAACCCTTTTCAATAAACTTCTTCAAGAGGGCTTTGTTCCAACGCAATGGAAGCATGCAATTATAACTCCTATTTTCAAAAAAGGTTCACGCCGTAGCCCAGAAAATTATCGTCCGATCAGTGTTACATCTCAATTAGGAAAAATTTTTGAAAACATACTGTATCAACACATTTTCGAATTTGTTCAGTCTCAGGGGCTACTTAACCCAAACCAGCACGGCTTTCGCCATGGATTCTCGACAGTTTCCAACTTGTTATCCTTTTACGCCGATGTCTGGACAAACCTTGATTCTTGTACACCTGTGGACATCTTTTATATGGATATTATGAAAGCTTTTGACCAGGTTCCACATGATCTTTTGATCCATAAATTGCAGTTTTTTGGTATTAAAGGGCCCATCCTTAAATGGATTAACAATTGGATCACAAACCGAACACAAGCTGTGGTTATCTCAAGTCACCACTCAAGTTCAGAACCAGTTAAAAGTGGCACTATACAAGGATCAGTACTGGGGCCACTATTGTTTCTACTTTATTTTGATGACTTTGGTGCAGATACTCAAAGCGAAATAAATAAATTTGCAGATGATTCCAAAATTAAAACCAAAATATCCACATGGTCAGATCACATAGTCTTCGAACAAGATTTAAATTCGTTGTATGCATGGTCACAACTATGGTGCCTTCAAATTCACCCTCAAAAGTCAAAAATTATGCATTTCGGACTTAAAAATCCACAGTTAAACTACTACTGGGGAAATGAACTTTTAGGAACTGCTACCCAGGTCACTGACCTGGGTATAAGCGTTAATACAAATCTTAATTTTTCAAACCATATCTCTTCTATTATACATAAGGCAAATTCCTTTTCAACTCTGATAAGCCGTACTATAAAATCCAGGGAGGCAGCATTTTCTTTAGGCTATTCCTGACCATAGTTAGGCCAACGATTGAGTATGCGGTAGACTTTTGGTGTCCTTTTTTGAAGAAAGATCTTGTTGCCATCGAAAGGGTGCAGCGCCCGTTTACAAAGAAAGTTCGTGGTCAGGGTCACAAACCATATGAGCAAAGACTGCGTTCCCTTACAACACATTCCATCTGGTCGAGATACCGTAGAGGTGGTATTATCACTCTATATAAAATTCTAAGACAAAACTACGGAGGTCATACCCTGCAAGCAAAATTGCACCATCTACGATACCAGGCAACTAGAGGTCACCCGTTTAAACTTAATACCAGTACCATTCTCATGAATGGGCCCGAAATACTTTCTTCCCACGTGTCCTACCCCTTTGGAATAGTCTTCCCGAGTCTGTGGTTTTAGCACCCACAGTAAATTTGTTTAAAAACAGATTTGATGCCCACATTGAAGATACAAATCCTGCCCTTGTGTACTACTTTCTTTAATCAAGAAAGCTCTCTTTTGGGTTTGGGGCTGTGTTCTGGTTGTAAACTACATTCATGGTTGTTGATTAATCTAGTTCCATATAGCGTATCGGAATGTCGTTGTCATCTATGGTCACTGGGTAATCTACGGACAGCACGTTGGTTGATTTACTTGAGTTAGACTTATTAATAGGCAGTGTATCATTTCGCATGTTTGTTATTTTTGTTAGAATTTATATCTATTGTGACTAATGGCCCGTGGCAAATTTTCTAGCGAATTGTGCAATGCTTTTACACCTAAGCCTTACTCTGATGTAATAGGGGCAGTCTTACACCCGGCTCACTTTTTTATATTTGTTATTGAATGATTAGCCCTTGTTTAATATGCTTGTTGGTAAGGTACTTTACAACTTCACGTTTCTTGTTAAATAATCTACTACTAATCAATTGTTTGTTATTTCCACGGGCTGAAATAGCCTGAGCTCCTTACTAGCGTGAACGTTTTTTTTTCTGACTATTTGTTGAATCTGTTTACTGCCACATTTAAAATTTAAAATTTGTTCTTGCATCCAAAGTGCGAAATCTAAACCTTTTGTTTGTCATGTAATGCTCCTAGTGAGCGAGTTGACTTGTCTAATAAAGTTAAAGTTAAAGTTGTGTATCCCTTTGTCTGAGTGGGCCTTGAAAGGGGAAGTAAGTCGGGTTGGGATCCGGGATTAGATAGGGAAGTGGCTGATCTTTTGTCCGTGGTCTCTTTTGTGCGTGCTCTTCCCATTGTTTGAGTTGAGTCTTCGGGAGGGGGATTATCTTTTGTTGTTGGAGATGCCGGATCCTCGCCATTGTACTCTTCGTCATTGTATTCTATCTCTGCTGTTGTGTAGTACCCTAAAAGAGCACCTGCCTTTAAAAATTGATCCTCCCCGGATGTGTTAATAGCCATAATCGGAATTAAACCAGTAGGGCTAGTATTAACCAAACATCTGGCAAGAAGGATCGGAATTTCTTTGCATTGTGGTAAAAATATGCCACTTTGCTGTTCAGGATAGGCTTGGTGGAGAACGCCACAAATTTTTGTTTCGCTGTTGTTTGGTAAAACAACATCTTTGTACAAAGAAACGGGTATCTCAACGTAATATTGTTGAGGTGTCGGATTCCAAATAGATTGTGGATTTTCTGCTGTTTCGTCATCTGAAGAAATATTGATCGTTGCAATATGCTCAGTTGTAACATTATAATTTTCGAAATTAATTAGCTCCTTGTTCTGACCATAATTTTCCCAAGCATCAAAAGGTGATGGAAACAAATTAAATTTGAGATCCCCTATTTCTAAAATTTGGTCTGAACAATTTAACTTAACCAATTCCGGTTGTTTTGACAAAAAATCGTAACCCAATAAAATGTGGATTTTTCCAAAACTGCCATCGGGAAAGACTCTGAACTGCTGGTTTGTGGAAAATCCGCATTTGCTTATTTCAAAGATCACTATTTTTTCTGCTGTTATCTTTTTTCCACCGACACCTATTAAATTTACGGGAGCTACTGTTTTGACTTCGTGACATTTAATTTGTGGGTTTTTCAACAATTCTCGTGCAGTAGACGATTCGATCAACGAAACACCAGCTCCGCTGTCTAAAAGTGCTACTTTACTTAAATTGCCGAAATTAAAGATTAAGTGGGGTCTTGGGTAAGCAGATTTTGAGTTGTAGCCTATACAGTCGACGCGAGCGTGAGTTAGCTCTTCTTTGTCGTTTGCTTCGTCCCTTGGATCTAGTTCTAGAAGTAGGCCAGTAGTATCAATCGCCGCCGCTAGATGGAGTTGAAATGGCGTTGGGTTGCTTGCTAGCTCGGATTTTTCTCGTTGCTCTATTTCCCTTTTTTCTTCTCGTTTTTTCCGTTTTTCTTCTGAAATGACTTTTGGGTTTGATGTGCTGTCCCAATAAATAAGACAGATTGTTGGTGGTGTTACGGATGGAATTAAAGGAATGCGTAGCTTCCATTCTTGCTGGTTACTGTCGAAAATCTTGATTGCTTCGCCGGAGTGAATTAAATGTGATTTACGTTCGTTGGTGTCCGACGTGCTTCGGAGTTCGACTGTCCTGTCGTCTCCGATTAATTCCAGAACGATGGGGTTGTTTGATCTTGATAAATTTAATTCCGAGTGGAAATTTGTAGAGTCAATGCCGTCTTCGAATAGTGTTAACATGACTGAGTCGCATGTCAGCTTGAAAGTCTTGTTAATTTTGTTGAGTAGCTCCGTAATACGAAGCTAGTCTTGGCAGTGTCAGCGTCCTGTCTTTTAATGCAAGTTTTTTGTTGATGCCAGTTGACTTTAGAATAAAGATCAAGGAGTAAACCTGCAGCGTTGATTGTTGAATGGATTTTCTTGCTGTTGAATAATTTGTTAGTTTGTTCTGTGGGGGTGGGGGTGGAATTTCAGGGTTAATGGTACCAGTTGCATTGATCGGAATTTTTTCCGTGCTGCTGTACCCTGCTAACTCAAAAAACCTGTTACTTTTTGAGCTAACGTCTAGTTTTTTTACTGCTGGGTTGTTGAATTGCGTGGCTGAACGAAGTTTGCGTTGCTTCCTCCGTGGTTGTTGTTGTTATTACGGCGTTTGTAGGTGCTTAGGTTGAGTTGGGAATCATCCCTAGTTCCCTGGTTGTAGCTGCGTTGTTGGTTTTGGTTTTCTCTTTGTTGTTTGTAGCTGCCTTGGCCGCTTCTTCCGGGGATTGGTTTTCCTAGTTTTTCTAGTCTTCGTGCGTTTGCCTGTCGTACTAATTCTAGGTGGTTGTCCTTAGTCCTACAATTTTTGCTTATATGGTTTTGGCCGTAGCATTTGAAGCACGAGTGTGTTTCTTTCTTTTCCGGCTGGAAAGCGTCGACTCTTGCTTCATTTACGCTTTTTCTTAGCTTGAGGTTGTTTACTTCCCTTCTTTTTTGTTCTAGCTCTTGTATGATCTTGGCCAATTCGTTTGATGCTACGGTTACCGTCTTGTCGGAAGGGGAAGCTGCTGCTGCTGTGTTTTGTTGCTTGGCTGGATTTTTCCGTGTTGGTTGTGGTGTATCGCCACTTTCCCAGTCTGCGATCTCGGTCTGTCTCTTCAATGTTAGGTTTAACATTTCTTCCCCAAGTCTTCGGATTCATAGTGGCTAGATACGTTTCTATCTTCTCTGGCATGGCTGCTTTGAAAGTGCATCTTAAGCCTTGGTCTCTTGCTCGTTCTTTTAAAATCTTCTCGATGTCACTTTCACCTGGCTGTGTCATCCAAATTTCCGATGCCATTATCTCTAGCCTATCAGCAAAAGCGTTGACGTCTTCGTCTTCCATCATTCGAGCATGCTGGAATTTATTTCGTGTGGATTCGGCGCCTCCTCCTCCGAAACGTTCGATGAGGGCAGTCTTGAATTCGTTCCATGTAGTTATCCTAGAGATCAGTGGGCTTGTAGCTATGAATCGGGCTGCTCTTCCTACGCATTTATTTGACGCTGCTGCTATTAGCTCGCTGTCAGGGAGGTTAGGATCAATTTTCCTGAGATTGTCCGTTAGCAACAGAAAAGTGAAAATGTCCGTGTTATTTTCACCCGAAAATTTGATTAGGCCCTTCTTTGAAGTTCGGACGTCTTCCCACATTCGTGCTTCACTTCTGTTGGAGTTTCTGTTGCTATTGTTGGGTTGATTTGTGCCTATCTTCTCGACAATCTCCCTCAATGCGTCTACATGACTGGTGTTAGCTTCTTGTAGGCCTGTGATGATACGAGACAGATGGCTGTTGTCGGAAAAAGTTGGGCTAGCTGCCAAATTAACGTCGTGACGGCGAGGGGTGGGGGAGCGTCTGTGGTGGTTTCCCATTCTGTCTAAAACTTGGGTTAAAAGTTCTTGAGTTGGGGAGCGGTGACGGTAATTATCCCTAACGTTATCGTGGTAACGTAAACTCCTTGATGTTGTGGTGATCTACGTCTGGAGTGGGACCTAAAATTTCTTCTTTCCCTATTTGGCGACTCGCTACGTGAACGATGTGGTGGGGAATCGTGAATAGGGCTGCTTGAAGCGTTGGCTTCCCTGCTATGCTTAGTTGCTGGCTGTTTATCAGCTGCCGTGCTACGCTGTTTAGCAGGTGCTTTTGGCGCGCGAGTGCGTTGTCTGCTCTGCCGAGGCGGAATCGGCTGCTGGGCGGAAAGAGGGGGGGGGGGATTGAGGCTTAATGGCGCGTCGACAACTTGGTCAAAGAGCAGGTGCATCGGCGGTCACCAGAACGGGGGAAACGGGTGGAATTTCACCGTGTTGGTCGGGCAAGACTGGGGCGGGTGGAATGACGGCTTGCGCGTCGGCCAGACGACGGGGTTTCACAATAGTTCTACCGCTAGACGAAAGCTTTGGAGCCTTCCTATTTTTAGGAATCGTCTTTTTGCTTTTGCTAGCTGTAGTTGACTTTTTGTGACTAGGCATGGTTATTATGACCTGTGAATCAATCTAGTTTTAACTGGGGATTTTTTTTTTCTTATTTAGGGTAGCCTACTTGCTCTACGTTTTCTTTCTTTTCTCTTATTTGGGTGCCTACTTGCTCTACTTTTTTTTTTTTTCTTATTTAATCTGAAAAATCGCTCCTTTGCTCAACAATAACTGTAACGTGCTGCCGTTTTCTTAATGATTAGGCGTGGGTATTGTTCGAATTATCACTTCGACACCATTGTAAATCTCTCGTAATATCTTCTATTGTAAGATCTTACGGAGACACAGTGGTACAATAATAATAATCGTACCGTCGGCACAATTGCTAATAATTTAACAGCAGCACATAAAGCAATAAATGAGCAAAGTAAGGGAGTCCACACAAGTTCTACGATCCGAAAGCTATTTATTCAGTTATTTATGGTTAGGGTTATCCCTCCTTTTAAATCAGTTAAACTTCGTAATATTAAATTAAAGCACTCCTAAAATAATCGGACCAAGGGAAAATAAGAGAAGGGAGCTCTTTAAGAGATGCGCCCTTTCTCAACTCTGAACCGGACTTAGGCTCTAAAGGAGGGAAGCTCCTTCAAAATTCGGCTAAGTCCGATTGTAAAAATTACTTAACTCAGAATAATTCCGGCTGGGAATCCTGGGGTGGTCGGCTCAGAGACGGGTGGCTTTTTAGGTCCAAAATCGTCGGGAGAGAGAGTGATAAAGGCCAGGGAGGTCGTTTATAAAGGGGACCCGTATCCTGGTCTTTTGTATTGCTGAAGATGCGCAATTGGATGCTGCGGTAGCAGGGAGAGCTGATTGGCTCTGGGGCCGGACCACTGATGTCTACTGAGTATCTGGATAGGGCCACATGTGGTAGCTATTACAGGTGCATGAGGCAGAGGCCAAGTGCACTGAATGTCGTCTGCTAAGCCTAAGCTAATGTTATTCTGATAATAATAAATGGACGTTGTAAGACTGTTGCTGTTAATAAGTTAATGTTATATTGGTAAGAAGTATCGGTTGTGTAACGTTAGTTACTGATACCGATACCGATATTTTATATCGGAAAGTACTAATTCTTAAAATAATTAGATTAGTTCTAAACATAACCCTTTTACCAATTTTTTTTACACTTTTACCATGGAAATAATAATAAAATTATCATTTTTTAACTTTTATTTCAAAGCATTACGTATAAAATAATATAATGCAACACGATGAATACAGTTCAACAACAATAATCGCTCAAATAAATAAAAAACTTCTTGCATTTTGCGAATTTTTGGTAGGCATACACGACTTGAGGGAACTTAATTTATCGAAAATTCACAAAATACAAGAAGTAGGCCGATTTGTTTTTTAATTTGTGCCATTATCGTTTAAGTGATAATGCAATAGTCATTAGTATTAAATTTAGTACTCGACATTGAGAGCTGGCAAAGCTTTGCTTAGGAACAGCAACTTATTTACTTTCTCAGGTGTTAAACTATTTCGTGTACCATTTGCTATTAAGCTGTGCTAAATGTACGTTCGCTTTCTACAGATCCAGGAGGAGCTGAAAGATATTTTTTAGCAAGTTCCTGTAAAGGTTTGTTAATATAAGTTTTCCAATACTCTAGAGGGTTTGCATCTAAGACCATAACTGGAGTCGCTAAGTAGCATTGCACTAGTTGTTTTGCTTTATTGTGCAAGTCACTCGGATCATCAACCATGTTCGTAGGTTCTACACCAGATTCTGCATTGTCCGGTGAGGCAGCATCATCATGTTCTGCTAAGCCCAACCGTTTCTGCTTTTGACAGTTCATAAATTCCCCCATTTTGCTCAGAATACCACCCTTTGCAGCACTAGCACCAGCGTCAGTGGATGAAGCTGCTAATTCATTATTCATAACTAAATTGGTTGTACCTGCATTAGCACTTAATAACAAAACCACTTCGTCAATAGTTTAATTTGACCTGAATCTCTAGCTGCTAAACTTTCAAACGCTTGTGCCTTGTTATCTAGGATCTAACAAGGTTGAAACTGCTAAATGAGGAACCGATTCGCAGTCTCCTAAACGTTGTATCAAAGAAGCTTTGTTCCCACTCCATGTTCAGAGTTCGTGTTTCAGAGTATTAACTGTTGGTGACTAAGCTTAAAGTACTCTCTCGTGAGGAAAAGAGCAATGTTGCATCCTTAAACAGCTTCAGCGAAGTCTACTGTCTCGTACTGCACTCAACAAAGTCCACTGATGCGGCTGCAGTACTAGATCAGACTGGTTACCTTCCGCAAGAACTGCACTAACTGCAACTTTCTGCTCAAGCAATCTAATAGTCATGTCAAAGGTACTATCCCAACGTGTTGGCTCATCCTGTATTAAAGTATGAGCTGGTAAACCAAGTTGTTGTATGGAGTGTTTCCATAGCCTTTCCGGAGTGTTTAAAAAATGTGTCACTATTCTTCTACTTGAAGCCACTGTGCCAGATGCACTACGTTGTGACAGTAAGCCATCACGAACCGCTAATTGTAACGAGTGCACAACACATCCCTAAAATAAAAACGAAAGTTCTAGAAATAAAAATAGAATGATGAAACAACGTAAATTTGGGTATTTAGTTAAAATTTGGCATTACTGTAATTATTTTTTTAAAAGCATCGTATCTGCATCAAACATTCCATTAGTCGACCGGCAGCAACCATATCAGAAGCGTTATCTCTAAGAATAACGAACACTTTGGTAGAGATGGAAATTTTCCATTCCTCAAAAATTTCTTCTAATTTCGATGAAATTAAAACTCCTGGCGACCAATTCAAGAAAATTTACAGTTCAGTATCTATTCTTTAAATTGTTATTTGTGTACTAAATATTTTTTGCTATTCTTCTAGTACTCAGTGGTGTAAATAAATATTTTCCCCCCGGGCGGGGGGGGGGGGGAGCATATTTTTCGAGCATATTTTTAATGTCAACAATGCCCGCATGCTAGAAAAATATTGCATATTATTTCTCTTGCTTTGTGTAATATTCTCTCCACCACAATAAAAAAAGGTTTGAACAGCAGAGTAAAAGATTTCTAAAGGAATTTTCGTCCCATCGGATTAATTTTTTTTTTGGGTGGGGGGGGGGGGGGGGGTTTGCGCTTGACCTACCGGTCCCTTCCCCCCGGTTCTTTACGCTACTGCTGGGACTCTATTAAAGCAAATTAAAAAGAAAATAAAAGATACCTGTGTGAGACTCCTTGAACGATAATATGGCCAAACACAATGTTTTCCTTGTAAAATCGTTGTCAATGAAATGCGCAGTTAAGCTATGTATGCATCTAAACTGTCCGATGTCCAAATATCAGTAGAGCAACTAATATAATTGACAGATTGTAGCATCGCAGTCATTTTTTCCTTCACTTTATCGTATATGTCGTTGACCGACTTTTCTCGAAAATATTTTTCATTTGGTATGGTATATCTGTTAAAACGAATTACATATTTTTAATTGGGTTCTGATTTTAATCTGAAATAATTTCTAGCAAACTGTAGCAGTCGTAACGTAATTTCTTACTTACCAGGGTTCCAGATAATTAATGATGCGAGTGAAGCCCAAGTTGTTCACAGCTGTGGACGGTTGTAAATCGTCGGCAATCATTTCGCCTAATAATTTATTCAGATGTCGAACTTTCTGATGATCTGGTGGCAGTGGTTCCTTTTTCAATGAAGGTTTTTAAAGTCGGCTGATGATTTAAATTTAAAGGCGGCTAATTTGATTTTTTTCTGTTTTTGTACTGTTCTACGTGATGTTTTTCTAAATGCCTTTGTAGGTTTACCGTGTTGAAAGATTGCGTAGAAGTGCCGCCCCGCGCTACATTTGCACCGCACAACTTGCATGTGGCCTTCGATGGAGTGTTAGCATCTACTTTAAAAAAAATCTCAAACGTCACTCATCTTCCGTTTTTTTAGACATTGTACTTTTAGTGAGCTTGAACTTAACGCAATACTGATTAAAGATTGCTCAACGCAATACACGCCGCCAATCTTGGTAAATCGAAACTTTCAAACCGAAAGTGGAAAGACGTGTTCGTAAAACTAATCCGTTAACCCGAAACGATTTTCGAAACTGAAACTCGGCGCGTCCAAGACGTGTTTGGCAGCAAGCCTATATCGCGCCATTAAGCCTCAATCCCCCCCCCCATAGCGGCATCGGACAAATAAACCGATTCGATTATCGGCCATATAATATCGGCCGATCCCAATGCGACGCATCGGTCAAAAGTGAGAAGTGCAATTTCAAGACGAACATTCGGATGTCCCGGATGAAGAAATGTTGACATTGCGTGATGAATTTCGCGGCGTTATTTCAACTCTTGAACGATCGAATGCTCAATGCGGCGTATCCAAGGAAGGCTTAACTCTAACGTGGCGGGACATTGCTATGCACCGTTTCTTAGCTTGGATGAGATTGCCGGAGCGCTGCACTGTGGTACGTGAAGCGAAATTGTACGGACTTATGCACTCTCATGGCAGAAGGGCCGACGTAGATGAATTGGACAGACTTCGTCGTGGTAAAGGAAACTGCTGGATGTCTTTAGAGATCAACCCGTCCACACTGCCTTCCATTTACGTTTGGTGCTCGGACACAACGCTCACCTTTCGTTTGCGGATTTCGAAGTCTTGCCTATTCACCTGCATTCCGATGGGTGTTGGAGCAACACAAACAATCATTGCCTAAGTTATCCCCCACTCCTGCGATCCTAATTGAAGCTACCTCGAATAATCAAACCACGATGCAGAACGACAAGGCAATTGCACCCGCGGCTACAGTCGTCAAGGAAAATTATTGATCGATCGCTACTCAATCATACACCTCGCGTGAATTATCGTCTTTGGATTTGACCAAGCCCATCAACACACCCAATAGTCTTTTTCTGAAGCTCCAAGAGGCAGCGTTGGTGAGCCTAGTTCTCGACTTTTTAACCCCCCCAGCGGCGCGAAGCCTGCGTATTGCCATGGAATCAGTAGGCTTCCGACTTTTATCGGCTCACCTGGCTCTAGTGGTCAAGGTGTTATACACGAATATGAACAGTGTGTCAACAATCATCTCCACTAGGCTGCGTCTGCTACCTTTCGGTTTATTATGGACATTGCTTTCGCCTCAGTTGCCCAAGTTTCGCTTCCAAATTCCGGCTGGAACTGAAGCCGCAGTGCGTGAAAAACTGTCAGCAGGTATGGTATCGCATCGACAGATTGCAGCTCTGCATGCCGAGTCAACACCGGACAGTCTGGTGCTGGGTACAGATCTTGTCCCTGACCCGTAATCACAGGCCAGGATTCCCATTGTTTTAATGTTATGGACAAGTGGAGGCGTTGGATTTCAATCTGTGATTTTAATTCTTGTTGGAAGTATTCTATATCACTATTAGCTTTGATAATGTACCTCAACTGTGATTTGTGTTTTCCTGCATGTACCTCATTAATCATAATAAACTCGCGCCATCCGCAGCGGGCTGTTATACAATCCTTTCGCCGCGTTTTTGATACTAAGCTTTTGAAGTTCTTATTACGATTCTTCTATTACGATTTATGAAATGATTTTTCTAGGCTTTTTCATACTGCTTGTGATTACAGTGTTGCTACTACAATTTCTTTTTTGGGCAGTGCTTGCTGACGTTTATCAACCCGTACGGTCTACGACCATGTTGTACTAGTTAACTAATTGTTAGAATCTTTGTCTCAAAGTTCTGGTGATTAAGCAATACCCATGTAACCATTTTTTTTTTTTACCTTTTCCCTTACTCTTCCTTGTAATACGAAGTTACGTCCTAGACTGCGTGTTTTCATATAACCTTTTTATGACCAGGCCATAACCTGCAATTCTATGAGTTGGTAGCTGTTCACGTTTTCTATTATTTGCTGTGTGCTCAATTTTGTGGATCATTTGCATCTGCGATCTACTGCATCGATTATGTTTACTAGAATTTGTGCAACCGAACCCCGACTTTAATTTCCCTTGCTAGTCTCATTTTGAAACTAAGGAGGTTTCGAGTAAATCAAAATAAAGTACCTGATGCGGAGTGTGAGGTGGCGTATCGTTATATGTATACCTTGCCAATTCACGATGCGGGCTGTGATAATTAAACTTGCTTAGTCATGTAGTGTATACTCATGTAATTTTTGCTGCCTCTGTGGTCGACACGTTATCTGCTGTGTTACTTACTCCCACTAATCTGTGGTGCATTACAAATTTTTGGGTACCGGTTACTCATCCTGGAATCTGGTTGACGGCATTGATTTGGTAGGGAATTTTAACTAGTTCGTTGGAAGCAGTTAACTATACAGATTTTCGTCAATTTTATCTGGCCTTCTGCAGGGGTCAGTGCCAATGCTCTCACCGGTCCAGCTTGGGAAACTGCTGTACTATTTCGTTAATTATTAAGCACTAAGTCACGATTAACCTACCTGACAGCGTGTCCTGTGTCGATAAATTCTATGTCAGTCAATTAGCCTACCTCTTGGATTAACGGCGGTGGTGAGCTTGCCTTAATCTGTTTCTACGACTTGTTACGCGACAGCTGCCAGATAAACTCAGTCGGGGCCTGATTACAAAGCAAAACCATTTACTACACACTCGTGGGTCCGCACGCTTCGGCGGTCAGAGACGTGGGAACAGGGCAAAGCTCACGGCTGTAGCTAATGCTACGGTCGCTCTCTACTGACTGGTGACACTACGCGGCGAGCAAGGGAAACACCGGAGGCAACCTTAGAGCCAACCGAGAAACATTACAGGCTTCCCTCCTCCAGAAATCGACCTCCGGGCGATTGGATCTTACCAGAAAAGCAAAGAATAAAACACTCCTAGTCTGGACGTGCAAAGATCCGCCAAGACGAACTTGATAAACCTGAACTTGTGTGAAGCTTCAAACTGCCAAAACCAAACCCCTGAAACCACTCCAGTACAACCAGGCTGAGATGCACCGAGTGTTCACACACACCAACGATGTTTTTACAATGCCCTATCGCTTCCGCGAATGCAGGCATGCAACGTTAAAGAAACGGAACACTAGCAACACGGCCGCTTCGACAAGAGAGAAAACGGAGAAAAAGCTGTGGCAGGACCCAAGTGCCCAGCCCAGAAAGGAAAAAAATTAAACGGCAGCCACTCAGTGCATCCCACCTACAGCGGTAGAATACAACAATTAACATGACAATAGCTACACAACTGAACACCAGTCTGAGGCCAACACCTCAGAGAAGGCTAACACCTGCGTGTCGCTGGACTCCAACTGCACGATGCGAGAAACTCGTGATACCTGAACCAAAATCGAAAAAACAGGCACTCACTAACCAAACTTTCAGACTTGCCGTAAGCCGTAGCGTAATTGAAGGCTCTTTGTGCCACAAGACTAAAGTGAAACACACTAGGTTTTTGTTGAAGTTGTTCATAGAAATGTACTACAAGGGCATTCGTTAGTGAAGTTGGAATGCCATTGTGTTGCGTGTTCTGCAAAAGGCAGAAAAACATTCGAGTGGTAGATTCGTTGAGACGTGATTACTGTTGTTCAAGCCTTTGCAAAACTGGAAGCTGTTTTATGGAGCACCACACTCCACACACCAATAAAATTATTTTTAGGCCTACACGGTATTTTTTTTTAGTAGCCCAGTCACAATGGAAAAAAGTATGTTTAGGTCTACACAGCATTTCTTGTTTGGTTTCTTTTCAGTTTTTTTTGGTGCGTTTTTGTTCTTTTATTTGGTGCTAGTTGCCTTTGCCAAATCAGGCAATACGAATGGGAGCGAAAGGACAAAAGAGAACTAAACCAGATACAAAAAAATTACAAAACCAACATAAAAAGTCCAAAGTATAACAAAAGAATTCCCCCCCCCCCCCCCCCCATATATGCATATGAAACAACATACGGAACAGAGACTTAAGTTTTGTTGTTTGGCAAATCTAAACTGCGTATGTTTAGATCTCATTATATTATTGTGTAAAAAAAAAATCAGGAGTATGCAGAGCATCACATAGGCCTACCACCTTGAATCGTTTTTATTGCTGAAAAGGCTCGCTAATTGATATCACTCCTTTGAAGGGCCGAACCACTCTCAACTTGGTGGCCTCTTCATCAGGTTTTGGCTGCAACGTTGTTTAGATTTATCGTGCTACACTAGTGTGTGTCTAGGCCCGCACGTCAGTATACACGTTATCATTGTCCGAACTTTGGCTGTCCAATGAGAGACGATGCCGACAATACTAACAATGGTTATAACAATACTTTCGTACTTACGTGCCATCCCACGCCATCCTCGTTACACCCCCAGGCTCCAAACCATAAAAGGTACGCAGTTCGTATCGTACTGCAGCTATTCGTCCAATTTCATAGCTGGAAGCCTTCCCGTTATCTCGGTATCGATGAATAATCACTCTATGGAAATTAACATGGGAATGAGCGGGCTAGAATTAGGGGGGGGGGGATTGAGGCTTAATGGCGCGGCGACAACTTGGTCATTAGCGCCAACCTCAGTCACAGTGCAGTGGTCCGGGTTGCCACTGCACCACACATTACAGAGATGCTAGAATTAGCTAGCTAGCTAGTTACACATTTTCAACGTTATTGAGGGTCAGATTTTGCATTGAAAGTAGCTTAGCTGGCATTCTTACAAGAGTTAATTTTCGTCAGGTGGGTCATTGCTCTTGATTTCAACACAATTTAAACTTTTGTACCTCATTATTATTTTTCCTTTAGTACCTGAAATGTGCCCAACTATGCTTCAAGATATAAGACACTGATGCCATGGCGCCGCGCTACAATGGTTTACAACCTCGACAATTGAATTGATGTGATGTTTGTTGCCTAACTTGGCGCGACACGCTAGCGTGTGTCTAAATACCTACAGGCAGTATTGGCCCAGTTGAAATTACCTATTGGTGTTACTGGTCCAGTTGCGCATGTTCTACTATTGGTTACAGGTCCAGTTGAAAACATATACCGGAGGTATTGCTCCAGTGGAAAATATCTACTGGTTGTATTGGTCCAGTTCACCAGTAGACAAAACATTTCTTACTGGAGTTTCAGGTCTAGTTGAAACGATGCTACTGTTGTTACTGGTCCAGTTCCAAATATGTACTGGAGGTATTGGTCCATTTGAAAATACCTACTGCACAATCTGGTCCAGTAGAATTTTTCCATTAGGATTTCCAGTAGGGTAATAAAGTTAAATTAGGGGGGGGGGGGGGGGAAGAGGATTAAGGGCGCGGCGACAGCTTGGTCATTAGCGCCAACCTCAGTCACAGTGCAGTGGTCCGGGTTGCCACTGCACCACACATTACAGAGATATTATTCAAACCCCTAACCTAAATCTGGGTCAAATCCTGCTGAGGAGGATCAGCACTAAAGCTACTCAAATACATGAGTGGGAAAGGGTTAATTCAATATATGGACTAATTTGTGTTGCTTTACTTGACATGGTTTTACCAAGTTGACTAATAATAATGGCTTGCTAGAATTAATTTCTATTAATTCTGCTTACCAAAAGTGGCACACTGGGCACTCGCATCCGATGTCCGGGCTTCAGTCGAGCAAGCCGGACTTCTCACCCATTGAAAGTTTGAGAATAGGTTGAGGTCGTTTCGGCCCCAAGGCCTCTTATCATTCGCTTTACCGGATGAGACTGCGTTACATCCGAGTGCCAGCTATCCTGAGGGAAACTTCGGAGGGAACCAGCTACTAGACGGTTCGATTAGTGGTCATCGTGGCTGAGTTGTGAGAGAACTTAGCCTGGTTACTGGAAGTTTGCGGATCTGGTCGAACCCCTGGAAAGCAGATCTTGGTAAAGACCTCGCCAGGACTGCCGACCAGGGTAGCGTGAGAGGCTACCGTGCTCCTTCAGCGGCTATGGGAACTATTCTGGCAAATTCTGGACAATCTTTCGGCCTCTACGATGGTCGGAGGTTTCCCGGATCGATTCTCCGGGTTGGCACCTCCCTTTACCAGATATTTCTTCTTCTCTAAAAGTCTGGTAATGTTCAGCCATACAAGCATTAAGTTGCTTCGGCTGACTTAAGGCTCAAAGAAATTAATTTAATAATAAAAAATATTTTTTTCCATGAATCTCATGTTTTAAAAGTAATTTGAATAATTCATGTTTTAAAAGTAATTTGAATAATAAGGAAATTTATTCGTAGCCTCCTTTGATTTCAACAATACCTCTGCAAAAATTATCCTATACTTAAACATGTCTAAGTATAACTTGGAACTCCAAAGTAGGCACTTACTACATTTTGTCAGCAACTTTGTTTACAGGAATTTGCCATTTCTTGGAGGACTGATTTTAGCACCAACCCGACACCCACCAAAATGACTGAGCAGCCAAATTACCAATGCCACAGCGTATTCAACAGGGACTTTTCATTTACGACTTTTATGGTGAACTTCCCAGATAGGCTGAGGGTATATTATCACCAATTTTTCTTTTCTGATTTTTAAGGCCGAAAGCGTTGCATTGATTCACGTGGTGTAATCACCAAATTTTTTTTCTCCTTTCTAATTTTTAAGGCCAAGAGCATATTTCTTGCATTTCTGTGGCGTAGTCGCCAAAATTTTATTATTTATAAGGTCAGTGGTGTTACATTTCTGTGGCGTAGTCGCCAAAATTTAATCGTTTCTGGAGTAAAAGCTGTTTTTTTTTTTGTTATGTATGGCGTAGCCGCCGAATTTACCAATTTATGGCCAAAAGCGTTTTTCAATATTTCATGTGGCTTTTGGGGCCAAAGCGTTTTTAATATTTTATGTGGCGTAGCCGCCGAATTTTACTCCTTGCGTGGCCAAAGTTTTTTTTAATTTTTGTGGTGTGGTGAACAGTTGGTTTTTCTAATTTTTAAGGCCACAGATAGGAATTTGTTTCTGTGGTGTAGACACCTAATTAGATTTCAATTTTGTAGCCTGGAGTGTTTTACAGTTTTTTTTATGTGGCGCAGTCGCCTAATCTTTCTGTTCTAAGAAACGAATACTGGCCCAGCTGACCAAATGTGTTGAGCAGCTTTAGTTAACTAACGAAAAAAAAGTCTATAAAAATTTGGCTAGTAAATGTCTTCAAAAAAAAAAAGGGCCAAAACCAATTTTTAAAAAAAGGACCGAAAGGTTCCTTTTTTTTGTGTGTTTTTCAGTATTTTGGTGGTGATTTAAGGGAAGAAATTTTGAAGGAGTTAGTAAGATTTTGCTATTGATTTTAAATTGCATTTTGTCAATGTTATTTCTTTGGTGATTTACGAGGGGGGCACATACACCCCCACACCTACTAAATATTATTTTTGTTCTTCAAGGTGACCACCATCACTGGTTCGATTTTGAACTTAAAGAATTAACTTTAAATTTGATACAAAGACACTATTGTATAGCGTAAATAAATACCCCAGTATAAATTTATATGGGCATCTATTTTTTGTCCCGCTCCCCTAAGGAATGTGAATGTGCTTGAGGTTAGATTAGATATTATATTGAAATAGCTATTAAAGGGAGGGACAAGGGATAGTTGTAGCTTCTTCAATGTCATTAAATTGAGTAGTTTAGATTTTAGAGGGGGCGGGTGTACAAGCCAATCATTCACCAACTTGGTTAATAAGTTACCAATTGTTGTGCAACGATTGGGTGTTATTTAGCTTTTTTAGGTCCGAAGATCTCCACACCTTGGTGGGGTGCGTGCTAAGCAGTTCCCACCCAACCCTGGAACGTGGGAATGTGGGCGGGAGGTTTGCGGCATTCTAGCTATTTAAAGGGCCTCCATTGTACTATTCTGTTCTATGAATAAGTCTGGCCATATACGGTGAAGTGCAGGTGTTTCCTAGAACTCCCTACCTATCGACGTCACTATGACGTCACAGGACTACTACAGCTCTTTAAAAGATTACTAACGATATTTTCAACGCTATGGATGAATCCAAATTTTTGTATTTTTCTAAAGCACTTGATACGGTTTATCATCCTCTTTTATTTTCCAAGTTGCATAACAATTGGTGTGGACCAGCTTAGCTTAAGCTGGTTTAAGTGCTGTCTTTATGGTAGAAAGCAATGTGTTAGTGTTAAAAGTCAAACATCTCCTTTTCTCAGTGTTCAATCTGGTGTTCCACAGGGCTCTATTTTGGGCCCTTTATTGTTTGCTGTTTTCATTAACGACTTGGCTAGCCGCATTGTTAATTCTAGCCATCTCATGTTCGCTGATGAGGCCCAGTTAGGTACGATATTCTCCCCACTTGATAATGATAACTCTCGTCCCAAACGTAACCGTGATCTTTCTAATGTCCATAATTGGTCTACGGCTAATGGAGTGGCACTTAATGCTAATAAGTGCCAGCACATCATTGTTGGATCACAGCAGCTTTTTCAAAAATATCCTATTTGCGATCTGAGTCATTATAATACTACGCTTAAAACTTGCAGTTCTACTAGAAACGTCGGTGTCATCTTCGATATGTGCCTAACGTGGGAGTCACATATTCATACACAATGTCATGCTGCCATGCAAAGGATTAGATTTCTTTCTAAGTTTAAACATTTTCTGAGCATTAGGACCAAAGTTAAACTTTCCTCTGCCTTAGTTATTCCAATGTTGGATTACTGTGATACAGTTTATTTTAACGCCACCAAATCCTCCCTCAATTGCCCAAGCTGTCGACGCGCCATTAAGCCTGAATTCTCTCTCCCCCTCCCTCAATCAGGCTCAGAGGATCCAGAATACGTGTATACGTTTCATTTTTAATCTTAAAAAGTTCGACGGTGTAAGAGACTATCTTAAAACTATCAAGTGGCTCCCTATGGCTCAGAGGCATTCTTTGCATTACAAAGAACCATTTTATTTGTTTACCTTATTTAATTCTGCACTGGCCGATAACAGTTATCCAACAAGATTTAGTCATGGCCGCCCCTTCACTCCCCCTCGCTGTCGCACTACTAAATACCAAACTTCGTTTCTGGTTCAGAGCATGAAGTTATGGAATGATTTGCCCGAAGTCATTTAATCTTGTCCTAGTGTTGGAACTTTCAAAGCTCAATTATTCGGTCACTTGTTTAAATCATAACTTGGTCACCATCTCTTTTCCACTCTTTTCCTTCCCTTCTTTTTCTTTTTTTCCCCTGTCTCCCCCCCCCCCCCTCCCCCAACCCCCACTATATCTCATGTTCTTGTTTACTTTAGTTTTTGCTATTGTCTGCTGACATTGCACATAATTACATGATGGTTCCGGTTAGGTGTAAGAATGGGTCCAGCGCCTAAACCTTGCCCTTTGTGGCACAATCAATTTTTATTCCTGAATTTTGTTGATCATGTGTATTTTCACGTGCTACAATAAAGTTAATTATTATTACTATTATTATTACTGGGGAAGCCCTTTTAAGCAGGGTACTCTCCATGCTACTGGTCACCCGATCGGGGGGGGGGGGGGGATTGAGGCTTAATGGCGCGTCGACAACTTGGTCATTAGCGCCAACCTCAGTCACAGTGCAGCGGTCCGGGTTGCCACTGCACCACACATTACAGAGATGTTATTCAAACCCCTAATCTAAATTTTGTCATACATCTGTACCTCCTGCAAAAATTGAAAAACACCAGACAGGAGGACAGACTTATCGCCCAACTGACGCGCAATGTCATACGGAATATGGAAACGACGACGAACACCATCAAGATGGCGACAATCAACAAGTAAGTGCCGGACCGTAAGTGGCCGTCGACACCAATAACATTCAGGAGGGTCAACCTCCCGCAAAATGAAACAGTGAGTAAGTCGGGTGTGACCAATGCGCAAACGGGCCAACACAACCTCCTCACGGCGACTGCGGCAACACGCCGAGTGCCACTCCTCGACAGTGACCTTAATGGCCAGTAATTTATTACCGTCCTGTCTGTCCCACAAGGTTTGCCAAAAAGCGTGTAACCTCAGACTCAGAGTTGGAAAGGCGTCTGAGGGAACAAGGCTGAGATCCCTATCGAGAAGGCCAGAAAGGGCCCCTTTCGCAGCAGAATCAGCTTGCTCATTCCCTGCTATCCCAACATGGCCATGGATCCAGCAGAAAAGCACGGTATTTTCGCTGGCCAGGCAAGCGGGAAAGCAAAGCTTGAACACGTTGTGTCAAGGGGTTCCGAGGATTGTAATTCGCCAAGGACTCCAGGGCACAAGCCAAGAGGCAACTGGCATTCTCCCAAGCCTCAAGACGCAGGGCATTTCAAAGGCTATCTCCAGACAGGACTGCTGGAGCCTATCGCGGAAATCACACTTACCCACCCTGCATCTACCGACTCGCAAGTCTGGCCCAAAAACCATGGACCAAGGAGGACTGGATTGCACAGCACGCAAACGCACAGCATACTGAATGGCAAGCTGTCGCCGATGAATGGCCAAAGGTGGCTCCGAGGCCTCAGCATAGAGGCTGACCACTGGAGAAGTTCAAAATGCCCCAGTCGCCACACGCAGGCCACTGTGATGCACAGTGTCCAACACGCATAATCAAGTTTGCTGCGGACAAGGGCTCGGTAGAGGCGCAACATGGCAGTGCGATCGGCACCCCATGAAGTGCCCGACAGGACCCGCAAGATGTTAATCGCCCGCAAAGCCTTGTTTAAGCTGACGCAAGTGTGGAAGCCAAGATAACCTGGAATCGAACACCAGACCCAGGAAACGTGCCTGTGGGACAACAGGAATCTGTGCCCGTCCCAAGTACAGGCAAGGATCTGAGTGCAGTCTTCGTTGGCGGCAAAAGTGGACGCACACAGTCTTGTCCGGAGAAAACCAGAAACCATTACTAACCGCCCAGGTCTGGACTTTGTTAATCGCCAGCTGTAGCTGCCGCTCGCAGGTCTGCATGCGAGCTGCGCAAATGCGCAGTCCGAAGTCATCGACAAACAAAGACTGGGGAACAGCAGCTTGCTGAGCAATGGGGTTGATCCCTATAGCAAACAAGATGACACTAAGAACGCCTCCTTGAGGCACACCATTCTCCAAGACAAACGGGCGGGAAAGAGTCGCCCCGAAACGAACGCGAAAAGAACGGCCTGAGAGGTAAGCGGAAAGCAACAGTGGCATCTGTCCCCTCAAGCCACAGTCATAGAGACTACGGAGAATCCCATAACGCCAG
>JAHWFP010211653.1:31119-42937 GCA_023313725.1 Lithobius niger | reverse complement strand
GTATGTAAGCTCATTGGGGAAAACATTTGGTTAAATTCTGTCATTTGTTTTGGGAGCAATGGGCAGTTAAAGTTAGGCTTATTTGAAGCGTCAGTTTACGATAAAAGTCCTATTTTTGAGGCAAATATTACTAACCACAGTTGGCAAACTAAGAGTTGCTGCACTCTGCAATAATTATTTATTGAAGAGTCAGTATGTAAGCTCATTGGGTAAAAATTTGGTTAAATTCTGTCATTTGGTTTGGGAGCAATGGTCATTAAAGGTACGCTTATGTACAGCGTCAGTTTATGATAAATGTGCGTGTTGGAGGTAAGTATAATAAACCACTGTCGGCAAACTAACAGTTGCTCCACTCTGAGTAATTATTTGTTGAAGAGTCAGTAAGTAAGCTCATTGGCGAAAAAATTGGTTAAATTTTGACGCGATGTACCGGTGTCCATGGTGAAAATACAAGAAACTTAGATCTTTTATCCCCTTGTTTTCCCTGGCCGATGGTTGCGACTTGTGGTGAGTTCCTTGGTGTTAATCCCTATAGTGGTTTTGTAGGAATGTATTACCTTGTCTGGGGCTTATGTTTTTGGTCATAGTGATGGTCACTATTTGCGTGCTACTCTAGTGTGTTTCTGTCTTTACTTTCTGCTTTACATGTAACCATTGGTAACCGTTTGTTCTTTTCCTTTTTCTATTCTTCCTCCCTCATGCGTGTTGGGGTTTTGACGACGAGTCAAATCAGGGTCTGCAAACCCGAATCCGATTGACTGAAATGTAATTGAAACTGTTCGTCTGCGACGACAGCTGTGGGCTGAATTTAATTATTTTTATTTAATTTTTGCCACCTGAAGAAAAAACTCCATCGACGGACTTTTTTGAATATTTTGTCTTCACAGGTACCTGAACGTCAGACTTTGTAAGTAAAATCACTTTGTTTGTTGTGTCCGACTATAGCCGTGGATAATTACCTCAAATTATGGAAATGTATAATGACTCAGACTTTTCTCCATCTTGAACCATAAAAACTTGTAAATTTGTGCTGACAGTTGGTTATAACCTTTGAATCCCCAACCGTGTGACGAAAATAAACCTGAATGAGAGAACGTTAAAATACCTAGTAAAGTTTTCTTCATATAAAACACCTCATGGTTCCAAGATCACTCCCACATGGCCAAAAATCAAAGCCGACGGTGTTAATTTCACGAGTTTTGCCCCAATTTAACCCTTTGCGCGCTGGACCCGTGAATTTAACGCGAGGGCAAGCCAACCGTTGCGCGCCGGATCCGTAGAATTTACGGGAGCGACTTTATCGAGCTGTACGTCAATCCGCGTGGTGCATTGATCGCTCCTGGAGCGTTCATTCACTAAAGGCATGTGTCTGCTACAATTTCCCGCCAATTTTGCCCACGTGACTAGTTTCTAGCCAATAATATTTAATTTTTTCATGAGCTATGTCGTGTTCGTTCGCTGCCCCTGTGAGTTTTGGAAAAAAAAAGATGGCGGCCATTGCATCGCGTAGCGGCTCTCTCGATTCGGATTTTGATTTACATCGTGTACCACTTTCGACTGAGGTAAATTAGCAAATTATGAACGTCTTTGAGAGATGTAACTGTAAAGATAACTGTGATAAACGTTTTATCATTGAAAAGTGGTCGATAATTCGTCAAGTGAATCAAATGCGATGCATCCGATTGGATCGGAGCACGACGCGATAAGAATGGCCGCTGCCTACCAAGGAGCCCCGCCCTGTGCCCCGGCCCGCCGCTCCCGACCACGGAATTCTGCCCCACTGCTGCCGACCATTGAGCCCCGGCCCGCGGCAGCCGTCCTGCTTGTCTCGCGTCGCTTGATCGGTTGTGTTCTATTTCAGTCCATTACACCGCTATTTCCGCGAATTCAGGATTGGATTAGAAGTATGAACATTTGAGAAATGAATTTTCTTCGTTGGAGTTTTTTTTTTTTAACAATATGGATTTAGGAGAACTACACGATGTAACTAGTCCGAGTCGGGAATAGGCTTAGCCTACGCTTTGCAGAAGTGCTTCGTCGCTCGACCACTGGAACAACTGAAAATAAAATGCCTTTTTTTCCCAGCCCTAATGAAGGAGAAACAACTACCTCATAAGATTTTAATTAATAATAGCTTGCCTACTGGATGTAAATAATTACGGCTGTGTGATTACGTGCCCGTTTCTACAAAATAGGCCCAAACTTTGTTCAAAAGGAAGTTGCCACCCCTGAGCACGATTAATGCACTACTGACAGACGTGACAATTTTATTTAATTTTAAAAAAAGTTTCACACATTTTTGTTTAATTTTTGGTGTGAAGAAAGATAACAGATAGATCATTACGTTTATGCAAAAAAAAGTACTCTTTCAGCATATAAAGTTGGTCAAAATTGCTCTAAAGTCTACTATCTTACGTTTTATTGATTTATAATAAATGTGCCATTTTCCCCCCTCAAAATACGCTGTATAATTTATTTGTGCGAATATTCGGTTAAGGGCCTAAGTATTACCAACTGTTTAAAAAAAGAATTAAGCCACAACTACTTTTTTAAAGGGAGTTACGTGAATTTTAATGCTGACGTGCAATCATTTCTTACGCTGCAAATAGGCCTAAATTTTGTTGAGTAGAAGGAAAGCTGCCAAGCAGGGCAGCCACTCTTGACAGGAATGCTTCACTACTGACAGGCGTGACAATTATATTTAATTAAAAAAAAAGTATCACACATATTTGCTTCATTTTTGGTGTGAAGAAAGATAACAGATAAATCATTACGTTTATGTAAAAAAAAGTACTCTTTCAGCATATAAAGTTGGTCAAAATTGCTCTCAAAGCCAGTACTATGTTAGATTTTTTTGATTTGTAATATATTTACCATTTTTCCCCACCCTAAATATGCCTTATAATTTTTTATGCGATTATTTGTGTGAAGGCCTAAGTATTACGAGCTGTTTAAAAAAAATGAAGCCTCTACTAAGTTTTTAAAGGGAGTTGCATGAATTTTAATGAAGACGTGCAATCATTTCTTGCGCTGCGAAAAACTGGCCAGTTTGGGCTACCAAGAGCTCTTTTTCCTGCTGGCGTCAGAAGAGTTAACGCCGTCGCTTTGTTACATGGTAGCAATAACTGGCGGGAGCCATGGTGGAAACTAACTGTCAGGAGTCACTGAAGCATTTACTGATAGGAGCCAGAGTGATAATCTTTACCAATGACTTGGTCAGTAGTTTGTTGCTGCTTGGAAAGAACTTTCTACTCAGGTTTCGGCTAAGCACTTACCTGGCAGAAGATCGACACATACCAATGGTTTCAATTTTTTTCATATTTATTTACTTTTGTTGAAACACCAGCAGCACTAATTACGCAAACGTACATCTGTTGACTGTCTTTCCCCTGTGTTTGTTTACTATCGTTCCGAGGTAGGCTCTTTCAGTTGGGATAGTCATTTGGTTTGGGAGCAATGGGCAGTTAAAGTTAGGCTTCTATGAAGCGTCAGTTTACAATAAAAGTCCTATTTTTGAGGCAAATATAATTAACCACAGTTGGCAAACTAAGAGTTGCTCCACTCTGAACTAAATATTTTTTAAAGAGTCAGTATGTAAGCTCATTGGGGAAAAAATTTGGTTAAATTTTGTCATTTGGTTTAGGAGCAATGAGCAGTTAAAGTTAGGCTTATATGCAGCATCAGTTTACGATAAAAGTCCTATTTTTGAGGCAAATATAACTAAACACAGTTGGCAAACTAAGAACTGCTCGACTCTGTACTAATTATCTTTTGAAGAGTCATTATGTAAGCTCATTATGTAAAAGATTTGGTTATATTCTGTCATTTGGTTTGGGAGCAATGGGCAGTTAAAGTTAGGCATATATGCAGCGTCAGTTTACGATAAAAGTCGTATTTTTGAGGCAAATATAATTAACTACAGTTGGCAATCTAAGAGTTGCTCCACTCTGAACTAATTATTTTTTGAATAGTCAAATAGTCAAGGCTCATTGGGGAAAACATTTGGTTAAATTCTGTCATTTGGTTTGGGAGCAATGGTAGGTTATAGTTAGGCTTATATGCAGCGTATATGCTTATATGCAATGTTTACGATAAAAGTCCCAATTTTGAAGCAAATATAACTAACCACAGTTGGCAAACTAAGAGCTGCTCCACTCTGAACTAATTATTTTTTGAAGAGTCAGTATTTAAGCTCATTGGGGAAAAAATTGGTTAAATTCTGTCATTTGATTTGGGAGCAATGAGCAGTTAATGTTAGGCTTATATGCAGCGTCAGTTTACGATAAAAGTCCTATTTTTGAGGCAAATATAACTAACCACAGTTGGAAAACTAAGAGTTGCTCCACTCTGAACTAATAATTTTTTGAAGCGTCAGTATAGCGTCAGTTTACGATAAATGTGCGGTTTGGAGGCAAGTATAATAAACCACAGTCGGCAAACTAAGAGTTGCTCCAATCTGCAGTAATTATTATTTAAAGAGTCAGTAAGTAAGCTCATTAGCGAAAAAATTGGGTTAAATTCTTTCATTTGGTTTGGTAGCAATAGGCAGTTAAAGTTAGGCTTAACTGCAGCGTCAGTTTACGATAACAGTCCTATTTTTTAGGCAAATATAATTAACCACAGTTGGTAAACTAAGAGTTGCTCCACTCTGAACTAATTATTTTTTGAATAGTCAGTATGTAAGCTCATTGGGGAACACATTTGGTTAAATTCTGTCATTTGGTTTGGGAGCAATGGTAGGTTATAGTTAGGCTTATATGCAGCGTAAGTTTACGATAAAAGTCCCAATTTTGAGGCAAATACAACTAACCACAGTTGGCAAACTAAGAGTTGCTCCACTCTGAACTAATAATTTTTTGAAGAGTCAGTATGTAAGCTCATTGGGGAAAAAAATTGGTTAAATTCTGTCATTTGGTTTGGGAGCAATAGCGATTACTTTAAAAAAAAATAAGTGGTGATGCTGCTCTGATTTTTAATTTGAGGGATCTTCGCAAATTTTTCCTTTTTTCATTTGTGATTCATCTAGAAATCCATTAGGACACTCTCCCCTTCCCCCTTCCATTTCGTTATTTTCTTATGTAGTTAGTTTTGTCGTTGATATCTTTGCTTCATTTCGATCGATTTAGCCGAAAATTAGTCGTCAGCCAGCCGAATTTATAGTTGGCCGGTGGTGGCCGTAAAATTTGTGGCTAGCCGTATTTTAGCCGAAATTTCTGTTAAGCCGGCTGAAAATGACAAAATAATGCGGCTGAGGGGTATAGTCTGCACCAGCCTCTTGTTTCTGAGCGGATAATCGTGTACCATCCTTCTGCCAGCAATAAAAACCGTTCTTCCTGTTCTGCTTCCCTACACAATCGTTTTGTTGAGATAAGAATTTCACCATTCACCCCTCCTGCTAGATGGAGCAAACAGAGCCGCTAACCGCTTTGATCAGCGCACGCTTGGCACCCAAACGCAAATTTCAAAGAAGAATTTGCTTTGGGGCTCCCTCAGGTGTTGACTAATCGTATCGACCTGCCATCTCCCTCCTGTCACCAACGCAGGCCGAGCATAGGTTTGCTGGAATAGCACGAATAAAACTGTTACTGCTAGCTGGGCTTTCGACTTCGTTTTAAGGAAGTGACAGGTTCTGCACTTGCTGTTTCGTGACGGTTTCTTGCTGTTTCGGCACTCATTTCAACCAATCAAAGGAAGGCAGTCCTTGAGAGAAGTAGAAAATGGGTTATAGGTGGCAGTGGTGCGGGGGGGGGGGGGCAATGAGGAGCAACTCCTGACTGGCATTTTGGGGGGTGGGGGTGGAAAACATCGATACACTTATTATGTAACAGCAACACAACGTAACCCGTTAACAGTCAACACAGCACATCAGTCTGAACGAATCTAGGAAAAAAAAAGCCACGGAAAAAAAGCCGCGGAAAAAACCCTGGAAAAAAAGGCTGCAGAAAAAAAAGCTGATGGAAAAAAGGCCGATGGAAAAAAAAGCCGTGGAAAAAAAAGCCATGGAAAAAAAAGCCGATGGAAAAAAGAGCGCGATAAAATCCTGATTCAAAATTTACAAAAATACTACCTAAATTAGTTACGTGTGTATTAGTCATTCATAGCTGCATGCTGTTCGACCAAGGTCACCTTTGGAATTCCGAAAGGAAAAGATTAAGTTACAAGTTTTCGCCCAAATCCCTTAACTGGGGAGGTGGAGTGGTGGGGGAAAGGGTCGTCCTCAGTTTGGTCATGTGTCTAAATTATTCACTTTTTTTTTCCGGTGCAGGGGGGGGGTGGCGGGAAAGGGATACGATCCAGAAAAATTATTAAAATGTTTGCAGAGAAATATCAAAATAACTCTAAAAACAAAAAAAAATGTAAAGGAGTTCGGGAATAAAAGTGTGCTTTCCGGAATTTTCTTTTAGTTGGCCAAGTTACGGGTTTAAGGCAAATTTATGATTTCCTGATTATTCCCCCCCCCCTCCCCTCCTATCTAAATTATGGCGGAAACTCGTCATTTCATGATTTATCCTTTAACGATCGAAGGTCACCCGACCAAAGTGAGGACGACCCTTTCCCCCACAACCTCCCCAGTTAAGGTTTCTGGCAGGAAACTTGTGATTTCTTCTCCTTTCGGGATTCCGAAGGTGGCCTTGATCGAGCAACATGCAGCTAATGAATGATTAATACACACGTTAAGTGCATTTACGTAGTATTTTCAACCAAATTTTTTCGCGTTTTTTTTTACATCGGCCTTTTTTCCGCGGCTTTTTTTTCCACGGCTTTTTTTCCATCGGCCTTTTTTCCATCAGCTTTTTTTCCGCAGCTTTTTTTCCGGGGCTTTTTTCCATCGGCTTTTTTTTCCCACCAGCTTTTTTTTCCGCGGCTTTTTTTTCAAGGCTTTTTTCCCAAGGCTTTTTTTTCCATCAGCTTTTTTTCCTCAGCTTTTTTTTCCGGTCACCTTTTAAACATACTAAAAAAATGTTTTTGTTAACAATTTTACGCACAGTTGAATATTGATTGAAAACGAAACAGTAGATGCTGTTGCTGCAGCACCCGAATAGAAATAAAGCGTATGAAGATAACATTGCCGAAAATGTGTATGTGTTGGGGGGGGGGAAGCGCATTCCATTCAACTTTGCAGGACACGACACATGCGAGCCATAAAGGCTGGCCTTCCTGCAAAGCAGTGAGTGTTGAGGATAGTGGAGAGTGGGTATGAGCCATTCCTAATGATTAATTCTATTGTCCCGATGCTCCAAGAATGTCACATGACCCTTACCCCATTGCCTGTGGCACAATTTGAGTCACTGCCCTCAGTTTCGTAAAGAGAAGTCGAGCAAAGTTTCTTGCAAGGAGACTTTAGCAAAATTTTTTCTCAGGAAATATCAAACTACTGAGATTGCGGATAGTTTCAAAAATTTATTAACCAATTCAATGTTTTTGTTTTATAATGTGAGAACAATAGAACGGCCAGTCATCTTTATTTTACCACAAATGGATTAAATGACTCGTGTGCAGTCAAGTTACATATGCAATGCCTAAGCTGAGTCATGCATGGAAAAAAAAACACGGGAAAGAAGCCTAAAAACAGCTGAAGAACAAAGAGAAAAAGCCTAATTGTTTTGTCGTATTTGGTATTTGTTTCGTGTTGTTGTTGATACAGGTTAGGTTAGGTTAGGTAAGATTAAGTCAGTTGACTAGAATTTCCTCAGTGTAGGGAGTTTCACCAAGAAACTTATTTTTACCTGCATTCGTAGTAAAGCGTCCATTGTTCACAGTGACTACAAACTGGGAATGTAGAAAAAATCGAGAAAAAAACGGAAAAGCGTGTAAATAAAACTAATGTGAAAAAATAATCTAGACGAGGAAAAAGACTCATATTGTAAAAAGTAGCTTCTTGAGAAACTGTGCCATGCTTGATGAAACTCGAGCCATGGTAACTTCCCTAATCAACCTACCACAATAATAACAACATAACAAAACAACAAAAACAACCAGAATACATTTTTTCCTCTCCGGGCATTTTTCCAGTACTTTTTTACCAATACTTTTTTCGTCTAACGTTCCTCCCTATCGGACTTTTTATACCCACTCAAATAGCTAGGATTTTTCTTTATTATTATTATTATTATTTGATAAAATTGTTACATTGAAATGTCTTGGGTTGGCATGCTTCCAAAACGTAATTAGGCACACAAAAAATTGACGTCTATTTTTTTTCGTATTTTGCGGGATTAACTTGGCGAAAAAGCTTGGCGTTTGATATCACGACTTCAAAAGGCTGAAGAGCTTGGCAGGAATCCTTTACAGGTTTTGTTTAGGAGAGATATCACATTTTTTTGGTCCAAACTGAAAAGATCCATTTTTTATCCGTAGAAGCTATGAGATAAAATGCCGAAAATCCATTTTTCTATTCGGCAAACAACTAGTTTTGATGGGGGGGGGGGGTAGTAGGTTTCTATTAGCCTGTTTACTGTGTGTCGAAGAGTCCACTGAACTCTCATTATTTAGTAATGGATAAAACAATTGTTCTTTCTTGCTGTTGTTGTCGTGCTGCGGGTACTAAACTCTTCTTCGCGCTCATGGTTGAAATGTTCATTATGTTCCACACCATGTAGTCGGGCGTACGGCTTCGGGCCACGGCCTGTGGGAATAAATTGAATTGAACTGAATTGTTCATTATGTTAATTTTCATACTTTTAGCTTTAGTTTTGTTACGGGGGCATGGCTCTGGGCCAAAACCCTTTAATAAACATATTCAGCTGCCTGTCATCATCGTGGGGCATATAACCCAGTTTGAGTTCGTGCTCCCTAAAAAAAATGATCGGAGAAGGGTCCTGTGGTGTCTCGTGCTAGTCGTTTGTGGCATGTCACAGATCCGGGCTTTTCCACTTGGATTACTACAGCTAAATTGTCCCTCTCATCGTCCTCGGGCAGGTACCCCACTTTGGGGTTCGTCGTTACTAAAACAAAACAAGAAAAAAAAATTTTCTCACGCTGCCTAAGAACCTAAGGTATATTTTATCGAAGTTCACACTTTTTGATCTTGAACTTCGATCAAATTTTTTCTGCAGAAAAAATTTAATTTTTAATTATACAGTTTTTTGTATATATTTGCATGGCCCCCCCCCCCCCCCATTGTAAATACCAGTTCACCAGTTTTTTACTTTTTTTATTTAATAAGTCGTACTAGTTTCATATCAGCTCGGAAATCACGTGTATTATGTTGGGATATGGACATTATAAATCACTTACCATCGGAAATTACTGCCCAACTCTGCCTTTTAATCCAGCAGCCGGCACAAAACCCCAAAAGAATAGTCTGCACAAAATGTTTTTGCACAGAGATGTTCTACAATATGTCCGTACTCCAAAACGTAATGATGCCACCTTGGCACCCTTGGGGAATTCAAGATAGCGCCCAAAATGGCGTCAACAAAATGGTTTTTTGCTTCTAGCGTCTAAACCGTTCATCCAATTGAAAATTAACCAGTTACCTATTACGTTCAAAATTAAATTCCTTCAAAAAAGGTTCTATTCATATTTTTGATAAAATTAAACCTTTTTCCGAAATTCGTTATTTAAGTTATTTTAGGCCGTTAAGTAGTAGATATTCGTAAGCCGTTGTCGATTTAACGGTTATAATTGCGAGCGAGTGAGAAACAGCTAGTCCACTATCGAGGGGGTGGAGGGAAACACGAGTGGGCGAAGCCCACGAGTCTCTCCCTACAGCCCCGAGATAGTGGACTAGCCGTTCGAGCTCAAGAGCAATTATAACCGTTAAATCGACAACGGCTCACGGATATGTATTTTAATGCTAAGGTGTGACGTCGAGCCAACATACCTAGTTATTTGAGATTTAAAAAAATGTATTTGAAAATTTTATTTGTGAAACATGACGTAAATTCCTGAACTCAAACTTCCGGTTTAAACTTCCTGTCTGCGAAAGTCTCCCGTACGCGAGGACGTCTCTATATCTAGTCCCAGTCACCGACGTTTGTGTTTAAGGTAAAACCGTATTTTTTCTACTTTATTAGTTTAAATAAGATATAGCGTATAAAATGCGCTATTCGCTTGAGTCTCGTAGGTTTTTAGGTGTGTTTAGAAGGTGTCAGTAGGCTAGTTTTCGTACCGTCGGAACGAAAGGTTGTCGGATTCGGCTTGGACCATTCAAGTGGATAGGGGTGGGAAGGGGCTAGCACCGTACGCGAGGTTTTTTTTTTTTTCGTGTTAGTGCGGAAAATGTCGCCAGGTTACAAATGTGCTGTTCGCTTGAGTATCGTATGTTTTTAGGTGTATTTAGGTGTGTTTACAAGTATTGGTAGCCTGATGTTAGTACTGTCGGAGCGAAAGGTTGGCAGATTGGGCCATTCTTCCATGGGTGGGGTCCTAGCATAGTAGCTTACGCGAGGTTTTTTTTTTCGTGTTAGTACGATATTTATGTTGGTTGAATTTGTGTTGTGTACGGTAGTTTTGCAAAGTATGTCACATGGTAAAGCAGTGGTTGTGTGGAGCGCGGAAAAAGTGTTAGATTATCAAAAAAAGTGTGGGTTATCAAAAAAAAGTGTGGGTTATCAAAATCAACCCATGGTCACGTGTGTGGGTTTTCAGAATAACCGTATATAACGGCTTTTAGCATTGGGATGTGTTGGCGTGATGTCACCACCGTGCATTAAGTAATAGTTATTGGTTAAAAACTATTGGTCATCGATTTTTAAACCACGGGTGCAATGATTTGGCCGCGAGACATGCAAATACATCGAGGGGGCGAAGCCCCCGAAACGATTTGCATGTCTAGCGGCCAAATCATCGCAGCCATGGTTTAAAAATCGATAACCAATAGTTCTTAATAAATAACATATTTATATCAAGGTTGGGACGTCAAGCTAACTCGTATTTAATTAAAACGTGTTTGTGTTTTGGGAAAAAGACTGAAGGTCATTCCATTTTAGTTTACTGAGGGTGGAGTGGTTGGTAGACCGATGAATCGTTTGCGTCCGTTTGTGGGGGAGTGGGCAGGAATGATACGCAGCGTCGTTTCGCCGTATTTCACGCTAGCCAGGTCGCTTGTGTTTTCGAAGCTTTTCGGAGTGATAGAACTTCGATAAAAGGCTACAGGGATAGAATGACATTCTGGGAAGGTATGTAATTCATTTTGAGCATTTGTAGTTTGAGAATTGTTTAAAAAGTAGGTAATAGGGTAGCGGTATGAATGAAGGTCATTGCATTTTAGTTTGTGGAGGGAGGGGGAGGGGGAGTTAACGCAGTGTGAATGGCTTAGATATTGGCAAGACGTATAAGAGTTTGTAGGGATGGGATTTCATTCCTTTTAAGTAATTAAGTTTTGTGCGTTTTTATTGCGTTACGTTTTTTTTTTCACGATGTATTGGGTCGTTGGTGTGTGCGTTCCCGGTCGCGTGATCCGGAAGTGTCAAAAGTGTGGGTTATTGGCAAAAGTGTGGGTTATCGGCAAAAGTGTGAGGTAATTGATAACCCACACTTTTTGCGATGACGTACACTTCCGGTGTTGGTTAACGGGATTTAACCAACGGAAATTTAGCATGGCGTTGAGCTAGCGTGACGTCACAGCCGTGGTATAATGCATGTTACGTATACAATTCCTGACTTTAAACAGCTGCAGTACCCATTCTAATTTAGATAAATGGACGTGATTAGAAATAGATGAAAGATGAAGATGTATATTTTCCAACCAGGGTAATTAAAGCCATTTATATTAAAGTAGCAACACATTTGCAACGTTATTGAGGGTCAGATTTTGCAATAAAAGCAGCTTAGCTGGCATTCCTGCACGACTTAATTTTTGCCAGGTGGGTCA
>JAHWFP010211653.1:0-22029 GCA_023313725.1 Lithobius niger | reverse complement strand
CTCGACTGCTTCGACAGCGGCTAGCGCCTCCTTTTCAAAGGTTGTGTATCTAGTCTCCCGGTCCTTCAACGTTCTGCTGAAGAACTCGATGGTTTTCACCTGCTTGTCAATTACTTGGGAGATCATGCCACCTATTCCCTCGTCGCTTGTGTCCGTTTCAATTTGAAAGGGGTGGTCGAAGTCTGGCAGTTGTAGGAATTGTGAATCGAGGAGCTTTGCCTTGATCTCTTCGAATGCTCTAGTGTGTACTTTGGTCCACTTGTACGGGGTGTCCTTCTTGAGAAGGCTGTAGAAGACTTTTGTGGTCTCGGCGTACTCTCTTATGAATCTCCGGAAGTAGTTGGTCAGTCCGAGAAATTGTTGAAGCCTCCGCCTTGTGTTGGGAATGGGGTAGTCCCTCAGTGATGATACGGTTGAGTCTGTCACCTTGATGCCATCTGCAGACACGTCGTGGCCCAGAATCTTCATCACAGGTAAGCAGAAGTGGCATTTCTTTCTGCGAAGAGTGAACCCGTGCTTCATGAGTCGCTGGAACACTCGTTTTATGGCTTGGACATGTTCATCCCACGTTTCCGTAGCAATGACTATGTCGTCGACAAATACGACGCAGTCGGTTCCGATGAGACCGTTGAGAACGATGCTCATTGTTCTTTGAAATTCGGCTGTCGCTGTCTTTAAGCCGAATGGCATGACCTTCCACCTGTACGTGCCTCGCCCTGGTGAAACGAATGTGGTGCAGTCACGTGAGTCGGGGTGGAGTGGGATCTGGTGAAATCCCGACTCTCCGTCCATGACTGAAACGTACTTTTCCCTGCCAGGAAATGGAAAATCTCTTCCTGTCTGGGTGGAGGGAAAGAGTCACCTTTTGTCTGAGAGTTGAGTTCAATGTAATTGACGATGGCTCTCCATCCACCGCCGTTCTTTTTTTGCTTAAGGAAAATGGGTGATCCCCACTCAGATTCTGTCTCCTCGATCTTGTCAGCTACGAGCAACTCGTTGACCATTCTGTCGACTTCTTCACGTTGTTTCTTTGATAGGGGATAGCTCTTGGCTATTTTTGGATAGGGTTCTCCTTTGAACTCGATCTTGTGTTGCCTGACTGATGTTAACCCTGGCTTTCCTGGGAATACAGCTTGGTAGGCTTGTACGAGTTCCTCTAGTTCTTGGAATTGCTCCTCGTTCATTTGGTTGAAGGAGTTTTCAATCGGTTGGAGGGGCTCTGCTGCCATCCTCCAGATGCTGTTTTTCCTTTTCCTTTTTGGGTCGGTTCCCTTGCCTGAAAGAGAGAAAATCTTGTATGGGAACTTCTTCTTCATTAGCGGAGTCGGTGACCAGTTGGAACTTTTTCATGAAGTCTATCCCTAGGATGACATCGTCGGCGAGTTCGTCGAAAATGGTGAACTTCATCCTTAAATGTTCTCCTTCGAGCTGGAATGGGAGGTAGGCAATGCCAATTGGTCTTATTGATGACCCGTCTGCTAGGTTAAAGTCTTCGCCTTTGTAGCTTTTAAGTTCTTGGTTTGGGTAGGCTGTGTCGAACCATGCCCTACTCATATGCGAGCCTCCGGATCCACTGTCCAGTGTCGCCAGTTTGTTCCATTTGCTCATCCGCACTGGGACTGTGTATAGCGCCGTAGCTCCTGTTGTCGAGAAGAAGCTGTTCCGCTGTTCCTTGGGTGGGTTTTTGCAGCCTGACTTGAAGTGTCCCAACTGGCCACAGTTCCAACAATTGACACCCTTTTTCCAGTCCCTTCCCTCAGTGCGCCGAGCCGGGCGCTGTTGAAAGTCTTCCTGTCTTTGTTGTTGGTCTGTTCCTGGCGCAGCCTCTGGTTGCTCTTCGGTAGTCTGCCTGTCCGACCCTTGGTTCTTCTGACGCTCTTTACTTGCTTCATCCTGCTGTGGATTAGCTGGTCTGGATTGCTGATGCTTCGATGGGACCGCGGTGGGTTTTCGTCCATCTCTGCTTCCATTGTAGCTGTTGTTAGCATTCCCTTGCTTCCCTAAACGTTGTTGTCCTGCTGAATTGGCTGACTGTTGCGTTTCTGGCTTTCTTTCTACATGTGCGATGTATGCTGGAATGTCAGTAACCTCCTTGATGAGCTGCTTCAATGTCTTTGGCAATTTCGACGACAGCAGAAGACGTGGCTGGTGTTGTAGTCTTTCCACTATCAAGTACACAATTTCTTCTTCGTCTTTTTTCTTCTGGAGAGCTTTAAATTTTCCTATCATTCGCCAGACGATTTGTGTAGGAGTTTCTCCTTTTTCTTGCCTCATTGCATGAATTTTTAATTCGCGGTCATGATTAGTTTTTGGGGTTAGGAAGGTTGCCTTTAGTCCCGCTTTGACGTCTTGCCAGGTTTGGTCTGATTCCAGCTGAGCTGTCCACCATTTCCCGTACTTCCCTCTAAGCGTAGCTCTCATTAAGTTGGAAAGGTGAGTATTGTCAATGTTCATTTCTTCGATGTAGAGCTGCATGTCAAGAAACCACTGCTTAAGATTCCCTGCATCTTCTAGGATTGGTCTTTTCAAGTGCATTGTAGCGAGAGCTTGAACAAGTCCTTTGCTTAAATCCGTTTCTGACTTTTTGCTTTTCTTACCTTGATCTTGGTTATCTTCGCCTGATGAGGCTTGAAAATTGCGCGAGTTGTCCGTCAGGAAACAATCGTGGGGTTGCGCCTGTCTTTTCCCTTCTAACGAGCGCGATCTCTGCTTGGAAGCTGTTACCGTGGTAACTTTCTGCTGGTCGGGGTGAACGACTGTACTACCAGCGTTACTCTGGAAACTGGCTGCTTTTGGTTTAGCACCTAACGAGTTTTCGTTTACATTAGGGGTTTTATTTGCATTGTTGCTTTCTTGGTTTTACAATTTGGCATAATTTTCATGCAAGGATTTTAATTGTTCCTCGATTAATGACATTGAAGCTTTAGTTGCAGCTTGTTCTGTTTGTATTGCTTGCATTTTTTGATTAGACTCCAAAGTTTGCTTTTGGATTCCCACTAAATGATTGCTTAGCATTGCCTGCATATTATTACTGGACTGCTCCATATGCTTTAACATTAGCTTAGATACTGATGTTGCTAATTCATCATTATTTATTTTGCACCAAGCTTTCATCGTGTCTAAAATCGGGATGGCGTCATTACCATTGGCATAAATTTCCAAGTTGCTAGGATTTTGCGTATCCGCAGCGTTTGGAGCGCCATCGTGCGTCGCTTCGTGGCTAGCGCCTGCACCAGTGACGTCACTTTCGTTAAGGACAGCATCGTGATTGTTAGCGTTACTCACGGCGGAATTGCCGTTTTCGACGCTAATATTTACATTATTTACATCAGGAATTTTCCCCAAAAATCGTTTGATTGGCGAATCCTCGTTGTCACCCATCTTAAAATTAAAAATTGGTTCGTGAAAAATGCTTTGGGCCATCCACGATCGTTCCCGTTACGATTTTTGCCTTCGTTACGTTTCCGATATCTACGGGGTGCACCATGATACCGGGCAGAACGCGTCGCTAACAAAGTTCGTTTTGAAAATAAAAATTTTGCTTTGAAATTCAGTTTTCGCTTTAATTCGTTCTCGAATGGTGCTTAGTTGTTTAATTCACATAAGAATTCCATTTAATTAATGCTTCGAAAGGGCAATTTCTAATTTTAAATTGCCACTGGCCACTGCAAATGTGTGGCGTGAGCTGCGTGCGAGGCTTGCTTTGTTTGGAGCTAGCGTTCATTCATTCACAAAGCATGGGCGCGAAAACTCGCTTCTTGGATCAGGACAAGGTACACCTCCTGGTCCAGGAAAAAACACTCGATAGCCGTGATGGCCCATCGTTGCTTTGTTCTACACAGTTGGTAATTTACGCTGCGATCGTGAATCTTGCACTACGTTACGCTACATTAAGGTTTACACTATTGATTTGCGTGGTTGAGCTTAGCACGAAAAAAAACAATTTTGTTTGCTTACGGGTGGCATGCTAGGCGTGTTGTGTACGAACCCAGCATTGTTTGGATGGCACGAAAATTTTGCTTTGGTTGGCCATTGCTAGTAACAAAATGCATTTTAAAATTGCGTTGTGCGTTTTTGCACTTTACGGCTACAAAGTTTTCAATTTAAGAGTTCATTAAACAGCTCATTGTTAAACGATCGTACTAAATGCAGTGCTTCTGTTTTTGGTTTTAAAGGACATAAATTCTTGCTCTTGACATCGTGTTGGCCTCGGCGTGCGTCGATGCCAGGAAAAGGTAGTCAATCATTGGTTAATTTTGAATTCTTAAGTTTTCAAGTCAATACGCTTCAAATTTGTTGTGAACATTTCAATTTTGCAATCAACATTTCGTTTTTTTTTTATCTTCTGAGCTTGCGGTACATTTCAGCACTAGCTGTTTCTAATCAGAACGATCTTACCGAAATTGTCTTTCTTTGCTGCCGTAAGTTACCCACGAGGTCTGTAGGCCACCTCGCCATTTTTTCGTTGATCACTAAAGTTCGTCTCGGCTCACCATCGTCGGGTTGTTGCTGAAGTTGGGCGCCATATAACTGTGAGAATGTGTTCTATGGTCTAACACAAAGCACACAGTTGGGGTTTTCTAGTCCTTTTACTCTTTGTACATACTCATTACTCTTAGCCGAACCTTCGTGCACCTGTTGCTACATGCTGCCAACATGCTTACCAACATGGCTTCTCTATCTGAACTGCGCGCGCTGTCTAGCCTCAGTGCGCAGGCTTCAAGCTACGCCTTGTGAGGAGGTGCTCGAGTGGCGTGCCGTGGCAGAGCACATCCTTACAATTGGCACGAAAGGACACAAGAGCGAACGACTTACGAGCGCAACAATACACTGTCAGAAGCGCGAATAGCAACAAGACCGAACCGTCATACGAGCAAATTACACTTCAACTGCAAACCGACGTAAGAGCGAATTACACTTAAACTGCAAACCGACGTAAGAGCGAATTCCCTTTGCAGGCCTCTGTCACAAGCACGAATCATAAAACACGCCTCTGACACAAGAGTGAATTGAGTAAACAAATCCCCGACATAAGAGCGAAATACCTTTACAAGCCACTGTCACAAGAGCGAAATGACACAAGAGCGAAACAAGGAAACGCCTAATCCAACACTAGGAAATGCCTAATTCTAATCCAGCTTGACCTCGACGTGAGGTCTTCTCCACATACCTCTTGCTGTACTGGGGAGGATCCAGAAGGAAGTCTTGGAGGGGGCCGCAGGATGATTTTTCTACGTTTTCGTTCATTTTCTTCACATTTTAACTGTGTTTATTCTAAAAAAATTTCGGCAATTTTTCCGTTTTTATTTGCCTTGGAGGGGGCCGCAGGCCAGTAGTGTAATGGCCCGGGCTGTCTAGTTTTTTACCACATTAGTATTGGGAGTGATGGTCATTCAGGGGCACATTTTAATCCTGGGAGGGTAGGCGCGTGCATCTACGAGTTTCTGGGTGGTGTGGCCCAGGACTCATTCCGGGCAGTTGTGCGTTGCGAGTGTGGGCAATTGACAATTTTCCTGCGCGGCCAGTGGATAGCGAGGAAAGAGCAACGTGTGCTTTTCCCTCCTCTAGCAGCGAATGGGTCAGCAAGGACTGGAGAAAGTGGGAAGGCGAGCAAGCGGCAGTTGGTGAGGCATTTGTGTGTCAGTCAGTGTTTTAAGGACCTATTCAGTCAAAAACCGGCTGACACATGAGGTGGGGCTGCATCTACGAGTATCGACTGGGGTTAACATCAACCCCTTGACCGATTCTCGTAGATGTCCGTGGACAATTATCCTTTTTACTGGATGGTAGCTAGAAAAAATAACTGAAGGTACATACATACTCTACTCCTAAGGTGTGTGCATGCACGTGTAAAAGTGATAGACGGAGATGTTTTACGAACAAGGTTTAATAAAAGTGTAGGGAGGTATACGTATATATTACAATAATAAAGGGACAAAGATATTAAAAAAAAAAAAACCCAAACAAGTATGGTATAGGAGATGGCAGAGTTTTGGAGTCGGTCTTCAAGTAGATTGTTGGAGGGTAGAGTTTAGGAGTTGTTTCCAGTCAGGTTGTTACAAGGTAGAGTTGGTCTTCAGTCAGGTTATTATAGAGTCTGGAAACAAGGCTGAAAAAAAAAAAACCCATAGTTAAGTAACTAGAAAAATACTAGGGAAATAAGACCAGAAAATTGTATATGTCGGAACTTACCTTAAAATATAGGCGTAGACTGTTAGATTTGGAAACCATTTCTTGCCTGTAAAGAAAAAAAGAAAAAAAAGACGTGAACAGTAGGTAATGTATTTACTAGCAATACTCCCTGATCCTCAGCTAGGCTTTCCACGAGTTGTGTGTGCGGGTGAGTGGTGTAGGATAGGATAGGGTAGAAGGTGTGAACCGTCTCCAAAATGGCCCTGAAAAATACGAAAAACATGAAATTTGCCGTTTGAAACATGTACGAACAGTATGAGGTTTTATTACGGAGCGGCGCCAGGCGGAATAGTCATGTAAGTCGAAGACAAACGTAGTGTAGACTGAGACGGCAGGACGTGGGTGAAGCCTGTCGAAGTAGCGGAGGGGTAGCTGTAAGAACAAACCATCCATCGCCAGTTCTCTGAAGGGAGAACTGACGGCTGCAGGTAATCCCCGGGAGCTTCCGGCGAAGGGGATAAGAAGGTATGCCCTGTAAAGAAGTGATATCGAACGGTCATATTGCGCGTCTACGGTCTGGCTACCATATGGAAGGTTTCTAACATCGGAACAAGTTGTAATAAGTGGTTAAAAAAAAAAAGGAATACAACTCGCTTCGATGTCAGTTCCCCTTCCAGCCGATACCCAGGCGATACCGCTAGGAGGCCCGTAATCCGCTGCGACATGTAAGGGATAAATGCTATCCGTTGACGTGTCGTGTTCATCGCCCGAATTTGGGCTCTCAAATCGCTAGTCGTTCAAGAGGTTCCAACGGCTTTTTTTTCCCGTTGGTTCAAATTGCATGCCGCGTAGTCGAAAGTAAGTCGGCTAGGTTTCAGGTAGAAAACTAGACGTTAACGTAGTTAATAAATAGATATGACCAAAACAGAATAGAGTATGAACAGTAATAAACAACAGGACACAAAATAAAAGTTACTACATGTAGGATGTTTATTCGATCAATCAGGGTACAGTAAAATACACTAACAGTATATGAGGTTGAAGACCTCCTACTTGAAAAATATATACTAACAATATATGGGTTGAAACGAACAAGCATGTACAAAATCTATATACAATATCAAAGTTTAAGATACATAGAAAAGAGGGTTTAAGACCCTACTCTACAACTCGAATGTATACATTTTAAAAACAGCTAGTAAAGAGAGTTTAGGACTCAAAAAAAAAAAGCAGCAACTTGACAACGTTTTTCCCCTCGCAGTCAATTATAACAAGGATTTACAACATTGAATACAATCTTTATCTACGAAAGGTGTAGGCGTGATAAATTTAAAATGTTTCTTTACAAAACGAATGACTCGACGGTCATTAAAGTCTTTCGTCATGGGATGAAAATTTTGTTGGATGCGTGTCATGGGGAGACCATTGGCTTTATGGTAGAGAAAATAAAGACAGTACTGGCCGCATACCGTACTACACGCCCCTTGGTAAGTGTGTAGATTATAATGTTTGAAGGTAGAATTTCTACGTAGGAAACGAAGGATGTGTACGTTTTTAGGTTTCAGACCATAACTATCAAAGTAGTCGACGGACGCGTTGAGGTGGTCAAAATAGATGGCAACCCAATGACTCCCTGGTTTGGAAGAAGGGTCTAAATTAACGATGTAGGCAGAATGACTAGCTGTTCTAGGTAGTTGGTCGCAAGCATACACATCACCGAATAAAGGTCCGAGTTTCTTGTGACTGTTAGCTGCAGCTCTTAATTGATCAGTTTGCATGTTTTTAGTGTTCGTATATGATATTTCTAGATTGATCAATTTCCAGGACGGTTTGGTGGACCATATAAAGCACTAAATTGATCGTTTCCGGAAGTGCTTCTTTAAAACTAATGTCGATACGAAGAGATCCTTGACGAATAAGGTTGTAATGACACTCTCCTTGGCTTTTATCGGCGGTCAAGTCAAAGGCGTATAATGCATTGCCTTCTGGGTAGTCGGCGTATGGGATGGGTGGAGGCGAGCCCGAGACCAATTTGTTGGTATCTTGAAAAAGTGAGTAATAATTTCGTACGTATAAAGAATTTGTATAGTCTGGTTTGTACGGAATAGAGGGAATAGTTTTTCCATCGGCTTGCAGGGCGAGGTAATTAACGTCGTAGTGGGCGAAATTGTACGGATTTTTTGTATAACTACCATTGTAGCCACTATTTGAAACCAGTCCGAGAAGACAAAACGAAGGCATGTTTCCTAGGATGGCATTGTCGAGGTTCCCTTGCAAGCTGCCTTGAGGTAGGGTAAAAGTCTTCATTTCCACGCGACGGATGGGATATTTTGCGGATCCTTCTTTTAAAGCTTGGCTGAACCCGATCAACACGGCCGGTGATGGTGTGACGCGACGAACGAACAATGTTGCGCTAACGATGTTGACACGGTAGCTCGGGGTGGCCTCGTGGGTCATTAAACAGAACGCATCTTTACTTTTATTTAATTTGAGACGTAGGTCAACGTTGTTCAATAAGAGTCTGTCTTGTTAAAACAGGTCGCAGTGGGGGCGACCGTACAAGTCTATAATTTTACTATTTTTGATACGTTTGGCACGTTCTTTAAGACCATTATTACTCCCACCAGGATTAGCACTATCGAAATTACCGGCAGTATCGGCCTGCCACAACTGACTGGAAAGGTGGCCATTTTTAGCATCGGAACCGTAGGTCAGTAATGTTTCAAAATAAGAACGAAAGGCATAACCGTTGTCACTGTTGGATACTTGTTTTCCATTTAGGGTGCAATCGCATTGCGAAAACAGAGAATGCAGAAGTAGATTTACTGGTCCAATTTTATCAGTGTCAAGTAAAGTCGTCGCCACGCCTTTAACTACTTTGCACTGTACGTGTATAAAAGATTGACTCAAATCCAACAGACAATCAGCAGCTCCGGGCACTACGAATTCGATAGGGGCGCTGTCAGATAATGTTGCTAAGGGGTGATATTCGACCAGGGTGTCATCGTTTACAGTCACTTGTACTGGTGGTGTCGTAAAAAGTTCCAGTTCTTCCTTAGTGCATGGGACGGAATCACGGTCTGGTTTCAACGACATGATGACGAGGAATGAAAAGGGATGTAGTACGGTATGAGCCTAAATACTTTTTTAATCGAAAAAGTCCGCCTTTCTTCTAGGTTTACTTCTTCGTTGGGGATGGTGTTGTAGCAACTTCACCTTCTTCTTCTCGCTTCCGGACTGGCAGCATTTTCTCTTCCTTTTCCTTTTGCGACCCGTTCCCATCTGGCCTCCCGTAGCAGCAGCTACGGCATCGTTTTTAGCAGCCCTCCATCTCGTCCGAGCAGCGTCTTTAAGCGATTGACCAGACTCGACATCGTCTATCATTTTCCCTCCTGATCTTAAAGCGTATCGGCCTATCCCCATTAAACCTCTTTTAAGAAACGGGACGGCTGAGCGAAAAATTCCTCCCAAAAAATCTCCAAATCCCCCCGATCCTCATTGTATACGTCCCCCGGTAAAATAAGCGGCACCTCCTCTCTGGCTAGGGCAATAGTGATGCAGACATACGCGAGGATCTAATCCTTGGTAAGGGACTCGCATTTTTTTTTTCTTCTAAGGACGACGTCTAAAGTGTAGTGTCAGGCTAACTTCTCCGGACTGAAATGAAATGTCCATTCCCATATCCGACATTATATACACTCTTATAGTCTCGAAATTCAAACGAGCTAGAGGTCTGTAGTAAGGCTTTGTAAAAATTCGTTAGTCCTGTCCCCCATTCCAACCCGCACCACTCGTAATAAAGGCGCCAGAACGTCCCCCACTAGAGTTTCGGCCACAATGTCCGAATAAACGTAGAGGGAATTCACTCCTTCGCTCAAGTTAAGTTTTCGCTGGGCGGTAAGGGATTGGTGAAAAAACCTGTCATAGGGTAAACCTACTCTTCTCCCTAAAACGATGTTTAAGCTTATGGCTAAAATTTCTAGAGGAATAAATTTATTGCTGGGTGATAAGATGGTGGGGGGGAAATAAAGGGACACGTGGTCCTCAGTCTCGCTGTAACTAAAATAAGGATATCTATCTACGCGGATTCTATTTTTAATAGCTTCGTTCATTCTTTCAACAATTTCGGAGCCTTTCTGATAATAACCCGAAGGTAGACCGACTGCCAGATCCGAGGCAAAAGTAACGTAAGAGATCCACCACCCTCCATCATTTTGAGATTCCAAAACTGTTTCCACGACGACCGTGGCGTCCTTTACAGCCTCGTAATAGCTTTCTTTCATCGCTTTATCTTTTCTCCCCCAACCTAGAAACGTAGCTAGACTGTACGATAAACATAAATTAGCATTGGGGTGCAACTTGTGACTGATTTTCACTAGTTTATTTACGGAATCGTTAGCAAACACGATGGAAGGCATACCTAGTTCTTGTTCCACGTACGCGTTTAAAAATGTCAAAACGTTATCCATAGTGTACCCCACTAGAGAATATTCAGTGCCCAAAACCACTAACGTCTTACTCCCCCTCCCCTCCCCCTCCTCCTCCTCCTCTTCGCGTCCGAGCTGGTTGAGGATCTGCATTTTATTACGTTCTATCTTTTCAAATTCTTGAAAATCGTATCTAGGGAATTTAACGTAAGTACGGGTCCCACATTTTAACGTCACTCCGCTGCCGTAAGCTACATTTGCCCAATTTCTCGAATATTGGATCTCACTCAGACCGACTTCCCAACCACTACCGGAAAGGTTTATTCTTTGAGCTAGTTTCGTAGTGTAATCCTTAAGTGAGTTTGTAGGGAAAAGATCTAAACTAGCATTCGCTGGTAAGGTGACGTAAAAGTTATCGCCATCCATTATTTTATAATTTTTTCAAGTCTTTAGCCGGGATCCAACGATTATGACTCTTACTATAACCTTCGAAAGACACGAGATACTTTTTGTTGCGTCCGACACCTTTGCTTCTCAATACTTTATCTATTCGATGATAGTCCTCGCCGTCTTTTTTAAACACTTTGCCTACTTCGAACAAATAGAAGCGGCCTTTGATTTCCTCTCCGTTATAGTCTTTAAGCCTGACAGTAACTTGCCCCAAAGAACCGCGAGGCCCTAACACATGTGTTACGAAAAATATTTCCCGCGACCACAAACCCCTGTAAGCTTTATCAAATTTCCCTTTCGATATAGATATGCGAACTTTATCTCCTACCTTTAAAGGAATCTTTATTTCCTTTCTTTTACGTTTAGTCAAAGCCTGCCCCAACTGTTTTAAATCGTCACTATACAATTTGCGCCACAATTGCTCGTGGTTCTTTAACGTGACTTCGTTAGGGGCCATGGCAGTAATTGAATGTCGGGTGTTGTTGTACGAATCTACAATTTTCTGAATGACCGGCACGTGTTCGTAAGTGCCTTTAGACGTAAAGTAACGATGCAATCTAGATTTAAGTTCCCTTTGAAATCTTTCTACTTTACTATTTTTAATATCTTCATTTTCGGTAGTGAAAAAATTAATACCTTCTTCCTTTAAATAATCCTGGACCTCTTTCCCTTTAAATTCCGTCCCTTTGTCGCTGCTCAGATTCATTACTTTATGGTCCATACGTTTAAATATTTTCTTAAAGGCTTCGACCATCTCTTGCCCAGTTTTAGTACGTAACACTTCCACCCAAGCTTTCCGACTAAGTCCGTCCAAACAAGTTAAAATGAACCTATACGGTTTGTTATAAGTCCTTAAAGATACCATATCGGACAAGTCACATTCTAAGAAACTCCCCAAACCCCCTACAATTATCTTGTTGCGTTTAAATTTATATCTCGTAGGTTTATGTATGGTGTACGTATCTTGACGTAAAAGCCAGTCTTTAATGTCGGCTAAAGTATAAGATTTACCGTCTTTCCTAGAGCGAGCGTGTAATTTTCTAGCCGGGGCAAAACTGGTGGCCTCGCCTAAACTATCGTAATACAATTTAGTTAAATAAGCGTCCATCCTCTCTCTATAATTACTGGAAAGAGTCCCAATCGAAATCCTCTGTCTTTCTCCGCCTATTGCCCCGTCGCCTAGCAACGGGAGGTTGATCGACTCTTTCTTTCTCCACTATATCCTCCTTCCTTCTTTTTTTGCTTTTTACTTCTTCTACTTTCGGAGGTGTGCCGGCTAGTGAGAGCGTGGGCGGCCCGGGAGAAGCTGGAGGAAGAAGCGAATGTTTAGCGGGAGTCGAACTGGCAGTTGTCGTTGTTGTTGTTGTTGTTGGGGCTGATGACAATCTGAATTGATCGATAAACTGATCTCTCTGCTGCTCGAGCTGGCCGGTATATTTTGCTTTAAAATCTAAAGGGAGATGATCGGTATTTAAAATAGTATCTATTCGAGCTTGAATTTCTTTTATTTTGGTATATAGACCTCCTTCCGGCAAGTACAGAAATCCGTGGGGTTGACTATCGGCTGCTGCTACAGTTGTTGTTGTTGTTGGGGCATATTTCTTATAAGTATCTTCGGGGACTAAATACATTCTATTCAGTAGAGAACTCATTATTATTTATTAGCGCCAAATATACCCCCTAGAACCGACAAGGCTGTAGGAATAAGCCAGGGCAGTATTAAACCTCCTTTTTGCACCAGTACAGTTTTTCTGGATTTGAGCGAAGCTCGACGGTTCCCTAGAAGTCGGATTTGTTTCTTATACTTCTTCAATTTACAACGAGTGGATGGTGAGACTTTAAGTTTGTTATTCAATAAATTCAAGGCGATTTAGGAAATACAGTTCACTTGGGACTTGTCGGCGTGTTGTAATAAATTCTTGCGTTGTTGATTGCTGAGTTTACACAACGCTTCTAGGAGCGGTCTATATTTTCGAACGTTCTTCATCGGGATCTTCACGTCGAATAAACTAAAGTGGTTTCTCCGGGAAATATATGGGTTCGCAACCGAGTCGCGTCGTTGGATTTCGAGTGCATGTCGACCAATAAATAACCGTATTTCTGGCTGGTGATGGCGTCGTCGTAAGCGGCCATGAACTGTTTAGTTTTGGACGGATAGGCCTGGGCTACAAAAGTCATTATTTGCCGTTTATCTCTCAAGTTTCTCAGCAACACTACGTATTGAGCGTTTAAAGCAATGTCCCTTTGATTTTTACCTTGACAGAATAAATTCTGCGTCAAGTAGAAAATTGAAAATTTATTGTGGTGGCCGTGTCTAGTAAACAGTTCGGCAATATCGCAGCTAGATGTAGCCACGGCTGACATTAAATCATCAATTATGAGGGCCTTGTGAATGTTAGGATCGTAGCTAGCGATGTCCTTCGGCAAACCGCGATGGAATTTAATTCTATCTTCATATTTTTCCATCCAGTTCTGGTAACTAGAATAATGCCAATGTATTTCTTCAATTTTCTCGTCCGTCATAGAGTCCAAATGATCGATAAATTTCAAGACCCAAGAAGTTTTTCCACCACCAGTTGGGCCAGCAATTATGCAGTTAAAAGGCGCGTGAAACTGGGCAAAATCGGCTATTAATTGAGCACCCATCCCGACTCGTTGTTGCTGCTGTTGAGTCGAGGAATATTAAACTGGTATGGCAGCCACCACGCCAAACAATTTAAAAATAAAATCAACAGCAAGATTGTACTTTTACAAATCTCGTATTTAGGGTCGGCAATGAATGACGAAGTCCTAGAAATTGAACGTTGGTCCATTACAGGCAAATGTCACTACGCGAATGACCACCGGCTACTTTCCATCTTTATTTTATTTCCTCCTCCCCCTCCCCCTCCCCCTCCCCTCTCTAGGGCCCGCGGCTCTCGGGGGCTCTCGTGGGCGGCGGCGAGCGAGGCAACCTGACGCCCTGCGGGTGTCAGGTCGCCTCGCTCCAATTTTTCTTTTTCTTTCTTTGAATTACTAAATCGTAAGTGACAAAACTCGACCGCAAATATCAACCTCGTCGGCGCTAAATTCTACTTTGTACGAAGGAAGTTGCGGGTCGACTGTAAACGCATAAGATGAGAGCTCATAAAACCAACCCCGCACTTTCTATATGATTCCTATACGCCGCGTCGTTTACTTTGTAATGCCACGCAGCAACCCCGAGAGTGAAAATGCTGACTTCGTTCAAATCATTCAATAGTTTGGTCATAGGAATTATTTTTTCGCTTTTCCCCAGCACCGTACAGTTCAAGTTTGACATGCAGTCGACCACCAAATAGTTTCTTTCATAAATGCTGCGTAAATGTGACGCGCATCGCCTGCCGTGAATAACTTGACTTCTCGCGCAGGCTGGTGCCACGACGCCTCTTTTTTCCCCTCCCTTATACATTCGCAACGCGTCATACGGGAACGAGAAAAGGGGAAAGAAAAGTTATCAGTTGTTGCTGCTTTTTTTTTTTTTTATTTGTAAAATACTAAATGAATAGTAGGTTTGCAATGTCTCTTAGCGAGATTAGGGAATTCGACGACGTTGCACGTGTCATTTTTAATACTGAACGAATCACCGGCTGAAAGTTCAACTTTGCGCCATTTAGGGGACGTGTCCTTAAATACACTAAACAAAAGAATCATAGGGGTTTTCGCACCCAAGACTAAACCTGCGTAGTCTTTAAGATTTTCGTAAGGGGAAGAGTCGATTCTCCATTGAAATTTGACGACGCAACATTTGGAAAAGAGTTTGGCGTCGCTAGAATAATGGGGAGCTATCAATTCGTTCAAGTCTTTCAGTAATTTGGGCATTTCAGCTACACTTTCGTACGTAGTGCGGCATTGATTATGCATCCAATCCATAGGCGCTTTCCATTCAATTTCTTCGAGCAGGGTTTTGTAAATTCGAAGAGCTTCACCCGCAGTAAACAATTTGACGACTTTTAACACTTCGTCTTCGCGAACCGGGTTAAACCATTCCGCCGTGCAACTGTCCGAACGATGCCGTAACATTCCCAACGAAGTCATACTAAAATTACAAACAAACAAAAAAAAAAAAAAAGGAAGGTATTAGAAATCCCCGTCGGGTTCCTCTCTAAACAACCATTTTGTAAAACTTAACGTGAATGCTGGGTCTTTCAATAATGGTCGCTGGGGAACAGTATGTCTGTAAAACTGATTAGTAGGAGGATTGATTAGGAACAAGCTTCCCGGCTCCAGAGTTACAGTGTAAGAAGGCCGGTCGCCGTCGTGGTGGTTGTGCCGCATCGAGTCTACCCGTTTACCCATTGTCATGATAGCGATTGGTGCAGTTACGTCCATTCCTTCTCTACCATTATAGGCGTACCAGGGTTTGTACATCATTCCCGTGGCGTACCGTTCGATATGTAGACAATTATAGCGCACTTCGCTTATTCTGGAAACGTAATCTCTTACATTTTCGAAAAGAGGCGTCAGTGGCTTGACACGAATGCTGCTTTCCCCAATTTCTTCAGCGTCCGTGTAGCAACTATATTGTCTAGGAATGATATGACGACCATTATCGATTCTAATATGGTCGTGAGGCGGACCTAAATATTCAATTTCAGCTTCTAGAGCATGAACCAAATGTTGTATTTGAGTCTCGGTGGCAATGTTTTTAAAATACACTACATCATGGTGCAACAACGACGTTCTTATTTCCGTCCAACTAATCGAGGGAAGTTTATCCGGGAATATATCAGAAGTGGAAGTTACTTCATCCATGTCCCTTTAATTTCTCTCTCTTTCTTTCTTTCTCCGAGTCTGCAACGAAAAGAACACAGAGAAGGGGGGAAACTAATAGGTCGGTCATTGGATACACGTCAGTAGTGTAAAGTAGTCAGCTAGTGTGCCGGAAGTGACGTCATAGGTCACGTGACCAACCGGAAGTGACGTCACGACCAAGATGGCGGCGCCCATTGGTTGGCCGTACCCCAAAGTCAGCTAGTGCGCCGGAAGTGACGTCATAGGTCACGTGACCAACCGGAAGTGACGTCCGGACCAAGATGGCGGCGTCCATGGATGGTCGTGCCCCAAAATGGCGTTAGTTTCGGTTTCGTTCATGCACTGACACATGTGACGTCATAGATCACGTGATCAACCGGAAGTGACGTCACGACCAAGATGGCGGCGCCCATTGGTTGGCCGTGACCCAAAATGGCGTTAGTTTCGGTTTCGTTCATGCACTGACACGATAGGTTAAAGAACAAAAACATAACAGAGACACCTTTCCACCACCCCTCATACAGCTAATGGAATAGTCCAACAGCATGGCAAAGAATGATCATGAAAATATATATCAATTTCGCTCTCGGACGTGTTTAGTTCCTCCTTTCTTCCCCAGTACAGAAGGAAGCTTGTACGCAGCTACACCTATACCGCACTGTGTAATTGAATAAATACAACTTTATCATCTCAAAGTATAAACGCAGCCAAACCACGCTATCTCACGCTCGCTAAACGTAAACACATTCTCGACACCAATTAAGGAACATTACGTCAATTGGATAATAAGTGGTACGAAGAGTGAGGACAAAATAAAGTCTCATTAAAGAATTGAGAAGAGACTAAAGGTCATATCGTAAGGCTTGCTCGAGCGGATGTGGAGTCGTACATCACTGTCACAGTTCATTAAAGCAACGCAAAGAAGTAAAACTGTCTCACTAGCTCGACAAAAATAAAACAATCTTGTGTCAACACGAAATGACGCGAAGAAATCAGTTAGAAAATAGGAATATTCTAAAAAAACTGTAAATATTGCGTTGTCTGTATCATATTGCCACCGTTGTAAACAAATCAATTATGGACACATAAATTCACAACACCTACGCAAAACATGGCGTGAATGTGGAATGTTGGCAAACAATAAGCGAAATTAATTACAGTAAATTACACGCCTACTGTGAGAAACTTGAAATAACAAACAGTGGCGAAATTTAAAGACGTACAATTAGCAGTCGTAAGTAAACTCAAACACGACAACATAATAATTAGTAAAAGCTGACACATGAAATAAATATTGTTATTGCCAAAATGCTCCTGAACTTGTGCCAAAAAGCCTCGTATATAAACCCAATTAAAGTCGGACATGCAGTCACTCCACGGTTTGCATCCACTCGGTAAAGATAGACACAATTGGTAAGTTTTTTTTTCATTATCATATTGTATTAGCACGAACCAAACTATAGGCCTAATTATTTAATTTCGCGTATTTTATTCTGTCGAAAGCATTTCATTTACCAAAAATATTTTCATTAATTAAGAAAGACAGGTTCGACGGCAATCAGATACCGCCATAGTTTTAACCATTTAAGGCTACTGAATAACGTGTGCATTTTAATCAATGAGTGTTGTAATACTTTATTGCACGGGATTTCTACTAATACGTATTCGTCTGAACCAATATATTATTAACAATATCATTGATATTCTAGTTTTAATATAACTGAACAAGTAACTTTACCTTTGAAACCTGAAATGACAGTTTATCTCGAGAATGAGCTGTTTCTTATTTGTTCGATGTTCGAACGTGAACCAAAGGTGCATTTACGGAAATACAATCGAAGCCCAATCACCTATATTCCGACGAAACACGGCATTTGTTTCAGTGTATCGGAATGGAATGAAATGGTCCCTCATTTCGATAGATGGTCGCTGTCCCTCGTTGGGCCTATAGACCCGCAGAAGGTGCTCTACACAACGTCCAAATTCGGCGTTACTGTCGTTACGTTAGAAGGACAAAAGGTGATTAGTTTCGTCATGCGGAACCGAGGCACTATCGAACTCTCTGTCAAACAATTCAACCTGATCAAAGCATCTATCGATAAAATCACCGAATGGATACACGTTCTGATGCAAAATGCGTAATTGCGTTATTTTCATATATCCCACGCCAGAATGCATTTCGTAGCGTTTGTACTGCCATACTAAAATATCAATAATTAAAATAATAATATAGGATTAATACCTAAATCGGCTGTCAAAAACGTCATTCAGCCACCAGTCACCATGACGGACGCATCTTCTTCTTCTCGTGCCCCACGACCCGTTAAAGTGGCGAAAAGACGGCAGCGCCGTAGCCAGGCTCCGACCGACACGTGTCTCGTCTACGGAGCCTCCTTGCTGTACTCGCCGTCAGACAAGAATCTGGGCGCTACCATTCTAGACTCGCTAGCTGCAGAGTTTCAACTAAAATCCTATTGTATCGGAAGCTGTCCCCAAGGACTGAGTTTTTACCTGCGTTTTCAGAAACCAGTGAACGAAGACGCAGTTATTGGCATTTTAAAGACTGTGTCTACAAGTTCGCTGTTCGGCGTGACACCTCTCAAGACAAAAACTGTGCGAAAGAACTGTTTGACCGAACTTTACAAAAGTGACCAGATCCCGCATGAAAATCTCACCGATGATGATAAGTTGCTTCTATCGTTTGAACAGCTTCTGCCAGGCTGGTTAGCCAAACACTCGGAACGTGTTTACGACCTCAGCGACCCATTCATACTCAGATTTGCGCAATATTACTTTTACCTGGCTGCCCGTGTGATAAACACACCGTATTACAACAATCATAACGATTAATGTACCTATGTATATCGTAGCCTGTAATAAACAGCTTATGAAGTTAAAGGTTTGTAGGCTAAGAATTTTTTTTATTAAAATAATATCCTGAAAATTTCTAACCTACCGCTTCTGGTTTAAATGTAAATAAATTAGTTTAAACTAAAATTAAAACTAAATTTAAAATGAAAAAAAATCCGTTCCCAGGAGCGGTATAAAGGCGGGTGGGAGACGGGAGTGGCATCACTCATGGATGCGAGGTTGAAGCATCCTGCCAACTACTTTTTTGTGGGACCTACGTTTTCTGGCAAAAGTACAGCTATCGCAAAATTGATTTTAAACTCGCAAGACCTCATAGACCCACCTCCGACCAGCGTTACTTACTGCTACGGGGAAGAGCAGCCTCTTTTTGACGCTTTGAGAAAAACCAGCCCAATTCCAATTCAATTTCACTCTAAATTTAGTCAAGATATTTACGACAGACTGCCACGTGACTCTATCCTAGTTCTTGACGATATTTTACACGATTTACCAGCCAGCCTAATTAATAACGTAATTCTAAGGGGTACCCATCACAGAGGCATTTCTGTAATTAACGTAGTGCACAACCTGTTTCTCAAAACGTTAAGAACTATTTCCCTAAATACACAATATTTTCTGCTATTCAAATCCAATCGAAGCCTGGACCAATTACAAGTACTAGCCCGACAAATTGGAGTAAACAAAGACTTTATAACTTCCATTTACAAGGATTCCACCAAAGAACCCTTTAATTTTCTATTCACTAATTTACATCCTTCCACTCCCAAAGCGTTAAAATTCCGTTCAAACATTTTTAAAATACCAATTACCGTTTATCTGCCCACGTAGTATGGCTGAGCGAATACTAGATTTCATTCCGTTACTAGAATTACTGCGCTCAAAAGACACCTCTCAACGTGTGAAACGCATTCTACTCAGTTGCCCAGAAGTGCGACAGGTGCTGTGTTTAGCTTCCTTAAATTTATTGAAGGGCAGAGTACCTTTATCGCCTATACAAAGGAAGACTCTCAAGAAATACAAGAAAGTACTCTTAAAACTGTCTTCTAGAAGTTGTGGTGAAAAAGAAAAACACAAACATTTAGTCAAAAATCAAAAAGGTGGATTTTTAGGGGCTCTCCTAACGCCAGTGCTCAGTCTCCTAGGTGGTTTATTATCAGGCTAAAAAATGTATAAACGCATGCAGTTGGTCCCTATGGGTGCCTCCGTCAGAGACGAAAGGACCATTCCCCACCCCAGGTCGCAATTTACCCAACCGCTCAATAACTTGGACGATTCCATGCGAGAGGTGTTGACCAATCAAACCCTTACCGAATACGACAAATCCAAGCTGTACACTCAGATGCTGCAACGTTATTTAGACGTTGACAAAAAGTACGAAGCCGATGCGTTAAAAGTGATGATGTCAAGTACCCCCACACAACCGGCGCCCCAGGCGGCCGCTACCGCGGCCGGGCAGGTCTCCAGCGCTGGCTCCACCAGTGCGCCCAGCGTAGCTGGGCGAAGTAGCAGCGGCAGTAACGTTCCCTCTACGTCTAGTACGTTAGGAGAAGAATTTAAACCAGATACCGAATTTAGGCCGAACATGTCCGTTTTACCTCAAAAGTACAGAGGTCGAATCAAGCGTTTTTTAGACAGCGGTGACGTGTAGTACGACGCTAAGGGTCAGCTGATACACGACGGTAAGGCGATCGAAGGTTCGAACGTCGTAGATTTAATTCACGGCTCAATAACCGATAATAAGTCGTTTAAAAAAAAAGTGAAAAAAATGCCCGGCTGGCAATTTATTCGAAACTACATTCCTCGAAAGACGACTTTGAGACGTTCTACAGCAGTTACTGTACCTCGTAGACGGTATATAGACGAGGTCCCCCACCCCTCAGGTATTTGGGACCCTGACCAAGCAAGTGGTACCACACCTAGCTCACGTCCGTTAATAGATTTTGAAGATGAGCCAAAATGGGACAATGACTTCCATTAATGAAGTTTTAAAATCTGTTTATTTTAATCCTAGAGATGCGGGAAGTCTGGGTGGGATTGCTAGATTGTACAGATCGGTCAAGGACAAGGACTATAAAATTTCACTTAAGGCAATTAAGAGTTGGCTGGCGGCCGAGCCCAATTATACTCTATTTAGGCCTATTACACGTAAATTCGAACGCAATAGAGTTAGGGTAGGTGGGATTGATCAAATTTGGGGGCTGGACTTAGCTGACGTGAGTAACTTGGCTTCGTGGAACGATGACATCACTTTCCTATTAATTGTGATTGACGTATTTACTAAAGAAGCATTTGCCTTACCTTTAAAACGTAAAGACGGGCCTTCCGTGAGTAGGGCCTTAACCGAATTATTTAGCAGGGGGCGTGTGCCAGTTTCGGCGTGGTCGGATCATGGTTTAGAATTTTCCAATGCCCTAGTAAATAAAGTATTTAAGAGATTTAACGTTCATCATTACGTCACGCAAAACGAAAGTGTAAAATGTAGCCCAGCCGAACGAGTAATCCGAACACTGCGCGCGAGAATAAGTCGTTATTTACACGCAAATAACACCAATAGGTATTCAGACGTTTTACAAGATATAATGCACGCATATAATAATTCGTATCATAGATCCATTAAAATGAAACCTGTACAAGTAAACGAGGGTAACAAGGGAGAGGCTTTTGCAAATTTGTACGGGGGTGGGAGGTTTAATATAGGGGACCCAGTTAGAATGGGGTTGAGAACTAGGGTGTTTGACAAAGGATACACTCCAAATTGGTCGGAAGAGATTGTTTATATCAAAAGTAAAAATCGTAAACATCCCATTCGTACCTATACGGTAAGGGATTACGATAACCAAGATATTTTGGGTACCTGGTACGAACAAGAATTACAATCGGTAACGCCGCCAGAGCTATATAAAGTCGAGCGTGTGCTCCGTACCAGGAAACGTCGGGGGCACACCGAATACTTTGTCAAGTGGTTAGGTTATCCAGATTCTTTTAATTCTTGGGTTACGGATATCGAAACTATTTAAATATGAATGACGGATTTTATTTGTGTCTTCCTAGTAATGCGTCTATGGATTTGTATCCAAAAAACACCTTGCAAAAGTACACGGTGCAATTAGCAGAACCTATCCATTTGGGGAAACAGTACGAAGTAGCCTTGTGTCAAATGTCCTTTCCCAACAATTTTAATAATAATCGAAACACGATAGAATTGACTGACGAGGACGGGGCTAACTTAGTGAATCAAGACTCTAACGTACCCATTTATAGATTAAAGAGCATTAGGGCGGGGCCTTATTACGGAACTTTGAACGATTTAGCCTCGGATATTAACGACGAAATTAAAGTTTTTAGAAATAAAGGTACTGCCAAGCTATCGGTCGGG
>JAHWFP010211652.1:1477-17134 GCA_023313725.1 Lithobius niger | reverse complement strand
ATCGTGAAATTGGGTGATAAAATTGCGTTATATGTCTGACTAGCATCGTACCCGGTTTTGCCCGGGGATTTGTTTGACCCGTGGTTGTTTCCCAGTATTTGCTCGGTGCTGCCTGATCGTTCACTGCAACAGTCAATTTTTTTGTGTGTAAAACTCCCCCTTTCCGTCAATCCTCTCCCTCTGCAAAGCTATATCGTAATCAAATAGTGGCTGTAACATAGGCAATGCCCCATCAAAGGGCATTCCCCGTTCAGGCCCCTCCCCACTCCCAGTAGCGTTACTAAACGCCCGAAAAATAACTGTCCTTCGTACATGACGTCATTTAAGACATGCCTTTGCGATGACCGCACAGAGCAAATTGTTAGTCGAGGTAACAATGTGTCAATTTCAACTTCTTTTCAGGGCAACAACGTCCCAGTTTCAACTTCAAGCCAAAGAATTGACACACTCGCACGTTTTCATTGTTCCCCTTCCGGGGGTCGTTTCGATTGCTTCATTTCTGCTATGAGACTTGGGTTTATAATTTAAGATGAGTGGAAACTTGGCTAGTGTTTGATATCAAAGACGCGCAATGGCTGAAACTTGGCGGGTTTTTTTGCCTTCAATTTATTGTTTTTTGCCACGACTTTTGGTAGCTGCGCCTATTTGTGATATCTTTGTTACTTCCAATGTTCTGGGTTCTTTACTTTTTTGGCTTTACCCTAGCTGAAGCATACTAGTTGTCAGTTGTCTGTAGCATATCAGTTGTCTTGGTAGCTGATGTGACTTTATGATTTTGTGGTCTTTGGATTGTGTAAGTTGAATACTATCTATAAAAGCAAACTAGGAATAACTAGTTACTCGCAGAAAAAAGCCAGGTATTAATTCTACAGAAGTTTATATACCGTATATACTTATATATCGTATGGACGAGTTCCGCAAGCCAGATTTATGCTGTGATAGCACGTCATGCGACGGTTTCTTTACGTTTTGGTTGCCAGGTTTTGTTGACACTTTACAATTGGTTATTTTCGGCACCGATTCCTGTTTGGATATCAGGTTTTTTTTTGGTATGTGATAATGTGATTTTATTACTGTTAATTTTTTTTTTGATTGTCTAGTCTACTCGAATACTTTCTTTTAATGCAAACTAATATTTCTAGTCGAATAATTTCTTTTTATGCAAAGTGGAAATAACTAATTACTCGCCAGAAGGGGCCAAGTATTAATTCTACACATTTCAGATCAATAATTCTCATGTTGTTTGTTTGTTGACCATCTGTTGACGGGTATGATGGATTGGATTTTCTTTATCAATAACAATGCAACTTATTTGTTAGTATGATGGAGTTATGCTAAGTCATAGCCACTAAACTAACTGGCCCGCTCTACAACGATATTAGGGAGGTAGACAAAATGGCCGTCACGTCTGGTTTTTTTCGTCGAGGTCTGTTCTTCGAGGTAGCACCTTTGTACGGTGCGACGCGACATCTATTGGCGGCTAGTGGCGGTTTTCGAAATAACAATTTAACGTAGATTTTGGTGGCAAATTTTTTATTATTTGTAAGAGTATTTTTAAATGGTGTTTAAAAATATCACTCAGCCACAGTTAAGCTATTTCACTGCGTTTGCAAAAAAAAAAGCAACACGTTCGTTGGCAGTGTATGGAGGGTGTCGCCCTCGGTTGAAAAAATGCGGCAACTCAATCGCATCAGCGGCACTTTCGGCGGCCATATTGCCAACCCAGTCTCGTAATGCTATTTTTCATTCAAGATCCGGCAAGTACTGTAGATAGCCCTGGCTAAGCAGATATGTGCCATTGCAGTACGTAATTTTCGGTAAACCGACCAACGCTTAACATGCACCCACGAAAACACGAGATACGTGACCCATTTGTTTTAATAATACCGAGCAATACTTTTAGGGTTACGGACAATACTTTAACAATCCATAGTCCCCCTACGCTCCATTTAGCTCACTAAACTAAGGATCCTCCATTCCCAAACCACCAAAGGTATGTAGAGTTAATGTCGCTCAATGATCACAGCAACTTTCATTTCATAAGGTCTTGTGAGACGTTCACAATTGGCTTCTTAATTCTCTGGAAATTACGACTTCCGGGTAACCAGTAGCTAGCTGGTTAGCTAGCCAGTCCAGTAACAGAAAATCAACGATCTTTGGTAGCAATTTTTTCCTAGCCAGGGTCGTCCGACGAACAAAACCTTTGTCCTACATTACAGGTGAAGTAATGCCTGATTGTCCAACAGATTTTCTGCCGTTTTTTGTCGCATGCAAGTGTTTTATCCAGCTGCTCGTTGTAGTCCTTTTGCTTCAGATAAAGACACACGCTTACGCTTGCCGCCGTCATGCAACAACAACAATACAACATCAACAACTTGGCGGCGACACGCTAGTGGTATGTCTTGATTTACGTCTGCATGCTCCTTCCATGCTTTGTCGTATCTATCACTTGATGGCCGTACACTAGCGTTAGTCTAGATTTAGCATGTGTCTGCCCGATCCATATTTGATTCGTAGTTGATTCTGCATCGTTGCAGGCAGTTGCAGTAATGCAGGAAAACAATTTGAAAACAATTCAACTATAGCTTCACGATGACCGCATTAAAGAATTAAATAAGTCGTTCGATCAATCGCCCGCCAACGGCCTCAAAATTATAGACTCTCTAAATTATAGACTTCCTACCCTTTTGGTTTAAAACTGATGGTTTTAAGCGAAAAGCCAGATTGTTTCATTTACGTTTTCACCAACGAATTAAAAGAACACTACTTTCAAGCATCGAGCACGAAATAGCTTTTGTAATATTTATATAGGTGTGAATGTAGCAAAACTGGTTCTCACCACGGGAAAAATAAGAATACGAACGTCTTTGCAACATTTTCACACGTCTGAACTAATGATGCCATACAGGAAAGCCAACCCGGAATCATGTACTTTTAATCTTTCGCTGCCCAACAATGTTAATGTCTCCGCGCCCAAGCATCGTTGTATCTCTCCGCGCCCAAGCATCGTTGTATCTCTCCGCGTCCAAGCATCGTTGTATCTCTCCGCGCCCAAGCTTCGTTGCGCCCAAGCATCGTTGCAGCCCCTCCCTCACCTCCTTTGCACTTTCCTTTTTGCCGTTCTACCCTCAACATTACTAACTTACTACCTTCCTCCCCCTTCGAATTTTTGACCTTCCTTAACTCCCAGAATTCACTGCAGCACTGTATTCAACATGGCTACCTGGTAAGGTGGTTGTTGAGTGTTAGAGTTTGTTTTATTTTATGTTTTTAACCTTTGAAAATGGAGCCAACTACCATATTGCTCCGAAATATTTACCAGTTTTTTTAACGTTTTATGCGTCGAGCTTGAGTGTCTTTTTTTTTTTAACAATACATAAAGCAATTTTTAAACCAATTATGCATCTCTACTCAGTTCTAGTATGCCTCGTCTCTTTGTTTATTGCCCGCTTTACGGCTCTCAGCCCTTTTCCAACAATGAAACAATGCCAGAGCCGAATTCGAGTGCCGAGCTGCCAATGTTTTTTTTTTCCGTTGACGTCGCACACGTAGGCTGTATTTTATACTAAGGGAACAATTCACATTTCTATAAACACTACGATTACGTGAAATTAAATGCTTTCCATTGCAGGAACTATCGACGTACGAAGTCTGTTTTGTTGACGCTGTTAATGGGGCTAACAGTGTTGTAGAGCAGCTTCTACCTCGTCCGCTGATAACGAGACAAACCGAACATTTAGACGTTTCCACCGTTCTCGTGGCAAGAAAAAGTGTTACCGCCGCCGTCTTGTTTATTTTACTGTATTTTATTTTAAAGGACGTTAGCCTTTCGCAGGCCATCTGTACCATCGCTGAAATTCCATCAGCGATCGAATTAATTTTGCTAGCGACGAAATAACACAAAGAAAGACGGAACGCACGACAACAATACCCAAGCGCGAGCACAGTGAAACGGGCAGAGAGCCGAAAAGCGGGCAATAAATAGGTTATTGTTCGCTTTCCTCGTGCCAATAGCTAACAATACCTCGACATTGTTAGCTCTTGGCACTCGAGCAATAACCTGTACTTACAGCATAGCTGCATGTTGCATCATTGCAACGTTTTGACGTTAGACACTTCTACTCTCCTCCCTAGTGCTGATAATCGCTTTAGGTTAATGCTCCTTCATAAATCAAATCACGCAATCTTGAGGTTTTTTTCTGAAAATTCTCGTGCACTCACGAACTCTTGCACTTCCTACCGGCTGTGATAATTTCATTTTGGTCATTTAGAAAACTTTCCCGCTTACAGTATTCGGCCGTTGTGCTTGTTGCGTATTTACAACCAAAGTGTATTGAGTAGTTTTTTTTTTTTTCAAATACGTCATTCGCAATACCATGGCTCTGTTTTTATTTATTTAGCCGTGTATATATATGATTGAAGTCCTCTCTCCAGCAAAACTAAAACTATTAATTTCTCCGTTTCTATTCAATATATTTCGACCAAACTTGGCCAGACAGTAAATAGCAACTTTTCCAAACTTTACACCAACTTTTCTGCAATTCCGTGCAAGAGTAAACGTAGGGAGCCACACGTAAATGTGAAAACTGTTCACTTCTTGTTGTTGTTGTTCTTGTTCTTGGCTGACACGGTTTCAGAAAAAAACTACTGCACCTACCTAAAATCTGAAACATGATCTGAGCCAGAAATTTTCCTGTGCTTCAACCTTACAGGGACCACTTTTTCGATTGGTCGATCCATTCCGGAGTTACGGGACCCTAAACAACCATTTTGATTGTTTTATATTGTTTTAACCATTGTATTTAGGGAACAATGCCACTCAGCAAACTCCAGATTCATTCTTCGTGCACGTGTTATGTCTTTGCTAAAAAGTTGATTGTTGAACGGTAAAATAAATGTCACTGCCAGCCCATCAGCAACCGAGTGGACGTTATGGTTTGAGCAGTTTTCAGCTCCAGCAATTATAGGAGGTGACTTTAATAGTCATCATTATGACTGGGGATCACTACAAGTTGATGCTCGTGGTCGTCGGTTGGCGGAGTCGATTGCTAATCTAGGTTATCAGATTATGCAAGATGGCATTCCAACATTCATACGATGGCAACAGAATATGATACAAGAGTCAGTTCTTGATTTTTTTGTTTGCACGCCTGGCATATCATCGTACTATGCATTTGAAGTATCTGATGATTTACGTGGGAGTGACCACTTCCCGGTTGCTTTGTGTCCGAGGAATGTGATGTCCAGATATGGGTCGGTTTTTAGAATGGGTGGTGCTAGGTTAGGTAAGAAACGTGAGTGTCCAGTTGTGGATAATGGTATGTTTAAAGACTGGATTAGGGATTCTGTACCGGACCGAAAGTCAGTGCCCAAATTGGTGAAATCTAGGCATCCGCCATGGTGGACGCATAAGTGTACGATTGCTGTGAGAGATAGGCGGAGAGCGTATCGGCGGTGGAAGAGGGCCCCCTGTGATGAAAGCTGGTTTATGTACAGGGGTATTTCGGAGGAAACACATTATGTGTTAACACGGGAGAAACTAAATTATGGAGAGCGCTTATGTGAGCAGGTTGCAAAATCGAATTCGTTAGCGAGGGCATGGAAGGCTCTTACTCCAGGCTGTGCTAAAACTAGACAGAAATGGGTATATAGCATGACTGCGACTATCGCGAACCGAGAAATACTGCGGGGTGAGGCTATGGCTGACGCCTTCGGAAGAGGAGCAGAAGTCCCTCTTGTCTCTGTACCAACGACTGCTAGAGGCTTCACCTGTACCACAGGCATGGATGTTCACGGTTTTGGTACCGGTTCATAAACCGGGGAGTAATAGAGCAGAGCTGGTGAATTACAGGCCGATAGCGTTATTCTCATGCCTTAGGAAGGTGTACGAGCGGATGGTTGTGAGGAGACTTAGTTGGCATCTGGAATACTATGGTTGCTTGGCTGGTGTGCAGTTTGGGTATCGCCCAAACAGGAGCGCGCAGGATGCAGTGTTGTTCCTACTTTCCAGTATACGGGAGGCATGGGCACAGGGTCAGTTTGTTTTGGCAGTCTTTCTAGACATCAAGGCAGCTTACGACACTGTGTCCATTGAATGGGTTAAGGCATCCATGCACAAGATGGGGGTTAGCCCGCGTTTGATCGATACTATTGTCTCTCTTCTTGGAGATCGTATCTTTGTAACAAGGGTAGATGGCAATTGGTCTTCGAGAGCGCATACTGGTAGAGGGCTTCCCCAGGGCAGCTGTCTTAGCCCAACCCTCTTTGCTATAGCCATTAATGATGTGCTTGTTGAGGTTGGATTATCTGCAAATATAGTCTGCTACGCAGATGATGTGGCAATCTGGTTTGTAGGAAACAGACTTGATCTGATGGCAGAACAGGCACAACTGGTGTTAGACAATATTGGGCGTCTTTTGCGGGACAGAGGCCTTTTTCTCGCGCCGGCGAAAACGGAGGTAGTGGTGTTCTCGAGATATGAAAGAGTACAGTTTTCGCAAATCCAATTGAAAGTAGGTGATCAGGTGGTGAGTCCGAAGCCTAGTGTTCGGTACTTAGGAGTTATTTTGGATTCTGCCTTGGACTGGGGTCAGCACGTACTCAATCTGAAGAGCAAAGTGCAGTCACGCACTGCAGTTCTTAAGGCTCTGTGTGTAGGCAAAGATATCAGGAGAGGGACGTTGTTGGCAGCGTATAGAACCTTTATACGTTCAGTTGTGGATTATCACTTGCCTTTTTTGGCAGGTGTGAAACGGCATGTTAAAGCGCTGCAGGTAGTACTAAATGTGTGTCTCAGGTTAATATCAGGGTGATTGGCTTCCACTCCTGTCCAGGCGCTCTGGGCAGAGTGTAACGAGCTGCCGGTCGAGTTTCGGGCAAAGGAGCTGCTTGTGTTGCTCTGTTTGCGTAATCTGAGCAGGGGGCACCAAGATCCTGTTGGCAGGATACTGGCAGACTATGGGAAACTCAGTGAGAAGGCACGTGAAGTGGTAGGGGAGGCAGGGGCTGGGGTCACGTTATTCCAGCGGTTTTTGGATCGTCCTGTGGCTTGTGCCGTACCGCTCAGTCCGTGGTCGTGGTGCCCAGAGCTGCGTAGCATTTTTGTGCACGGTATGGCTGGATGCGAAGTATTTTGTGATGCGTCATATCGAGCTGCGGAACATGTGGGAGGGATTGGTGTGGCAGTACCGTCACTGAAGATAGCAGTGAAGCGGCACGTGACAATGGTAACTTCTAGTACGTTGTGTGAATTGCTTGCAATTTCGGTTGCACTGGATATTGCACTCGACTTAGACCTGCTATCTTTTTCGTTGCAGACAGATTCGCTTTCGAGCTATAGGCTACTGAAACGATCGAGTGAGCAGCTGGATGTTGGAGATCCTCTAATATTCTCCATTCTTTGGAAGTTCTGGGTGGCATCCCGCACCAGTGTGGTTGCATTTCAATGGACGAAGGGTCATAATGGGACCCAGGGAAATGTTGTTGCGGATGGCCTGGCCCGAGCGGCGTTGTGTGCTGATTGCGCAGAGGTAGTCCCGGTTCTTTCGGCACAGATGCGTCGGCCAGTAGTAAAACAGTGGTCTTTGGCGATGTGGCAGGCTGAATGGGACTCTGTTGAAGTTGCAAGAGATTTCCATGCAGTCCATCCATGTTGCTCCTTGAAATCCAATGTGGACAAACTTGGCTTTCGGGATGCAAGGACGATTTCCAGGTTGCGTGTTGGTCATTCATTGCTCCGTGCACATCAGTTTCGGTATGGGTGGGTGGGATCGCCTGTATGTCAGGAATGTCTTGTAGAGGAGACAGTGGAACATTTTCTGTTGCGCTGTAGGAAACATGCTGCCATGCGTGCCAAAATGGCGTCCTGGATACGCGAACTACCAACGTTGCAAGATCTGTTATCGCATTCCCTAGGGGCTAGACCAATAGTCAGGTTGCGTGCTATATCCAGGTTTTGTGCAGGGTCGGGGATAAATGTATAGGGCATTACTGCCTCCTTCCCCCGATGGCTTGCGAGACTAATGTAGTGCTGTGAAACAGGCCCGCTGTTTGGGAGGAAGAAATTGGGACTTTCCCTAAATGGGAAAGAGAGAGTGGGCCAAGGCGGTGCATCGGTGGTGTGGTGTGGTGAAATCTGTGCTCTGGTGTGTGTTCTGTGAATAAACTGTGAAACAGGTCCCTGCAATTTTCCCTGGATGGGAAACGGAAAGTGAATTGAGGGAGTTGCTTCAGCACCGTAGTGAGAGTAGGCAAGGACTGTGCTTTGGGCGGATTTGATTTGATTTGATTTGGGTTGATTTGGTCTCATGTGGTTTCATGTGATTTGGTTTGGGTTGATTTGTGGTTGGTTTGGTGGTGTATTGATGTTGTATTTTCGGTTGATTGGGGCGTGCGGTCTAGGGCCAGGGCCTCAAATAAATCTTTCGTGAAAAGAATCAGGCAGATGACCAGGAGTGGTTAACGCTCGTTAAACCCTTTAAACCCTTTAAAAGAATCAGTGTTTCAGCTAAACGCATATATTTTTAAACCAAACTAAGCTGCGTTGTTAATTTCGTGGCCTTAAATTGGCAGCTAAAAACGATACAATTGCGTATTTATTTCGCAGATGCAGGCTTTTAGACTGACTTGAATTGTTTTAAGGGAGCCAGCAACAATCGACTGCATGCATAAACCTTTGTAGCGTGCCGCCATGGCCGTAAAAAAAGGTACACGGATTACAAACAAAAACGTCACATGTGCCGTAAAAAAGGGGTTATATGATTGAATTTTCACTTGTTAAAATGTACACGGATAAAAATTGATGATTTTTAATTGAAATAATCAAATGTACAATTGATTATTTCAATTAAAAATCATCAATTTTTATCCGTGTACATTTTAACAACTTAAAATTCAATCATATAACCCCCTTTTTTACGGCACACGTGACGATTTTGTTTGTAATTCATACTTAAGCTGATCAGAAGCCCTGTTTTCAGCAGCTGTGTAACAAGGATGTGCAAGTTTTATTTATCACATACGTTTGAAGTGTTGCTTACCAAATTTCGTAATTAGCACATCTAAACTTAATTTGGTTAATATACTTGCACTGTGGTCTTCTCTAGTAGGTGAATTTACTTGAGCGTTGTATCCATGGTGTGACGTTCAATTTTGAAACGTGTCAGTGTCTTTTTATTTTATTAGAAAAATATAAATGATAATGACAATAATATTTTATTTCAGTTTGAATGCACGACGTTTTACAGGAAACGTGTGTTTCGACTTAAAATTCAACACAAATGCTGCAATAATGTATTCAGTCAGTAACAAAATAGCGAAAGGCAACAAACCAGATAAAATAAATATTACGATAATGTAAATTTATACAAATTCATAAATATTCATACTGGTACTTTCGTACTGCTTCTCTTAAATCTTGCATTATGTATGTCTTCAATGCTTTACAGAGTTCGTTATAATTGTATTAATTATACCAATGACAAGACCAGACGGAGTTGTAACACCAACAGTTATAACTCACTGACTTAGTTCACCCATTAAAAACTATTTGAATAACGTATTATGAAACACGGAATATCATCGTCATTTGCCCAGTATTTTAAAGATGCCTTTCTAAATCTAGGCTTTCCTGTATGAATTAGTTTTGCAACGTTAGTTCAAATTCAAACGTATGCAATGTTGCAAACGTGTTCATTTTTTTTCTTAAAAATTAAGGAGGTTTATAGGAAAACTGAAATTCTTAAAATACGACAGCTGAAAGATTTTGTTGTTGTTCTAAAAAATTATTTTAATGATGAATATAAAATCAGTTCCAACACCAAAAATGCTTACATGCAAAAAACAACTTACCGATATGAGGTACCCTTTGTGAGGAACCATTACAGTAAAAGAACCAACAGCTACAAAATCCCTTATCTTCAAAGAAATCCCATTACAACTGCTTCAACTTAATAAAATATCAACCATTAGAAAACATCTAACTGCTTCCTTTTTGACCAACAACTTACAGGCTAGCTTTTCTTTATTTACATGATACGGCTTTTTTAGCATGTTTTTGTTTCTGATAATGTTTAATTTTGTTTACGACGTTTTCTCTGATAGAGGTAGTCTGTTTCTCATAATGTTTCTGATATTGTTAGCATTGTTATATTTTCATTTGCTGATTTTTAGTAGTGTTATCAGTTGCAAGTGTGTGTGCTAAGTGTCTTACCATATGTCCCTGCTTTGCTTTCATACTGTCTCACTGTTTCAACACCATATTATTGTTTTTTCCTCGCATCATGTCCTTGCGTATTTTAGTCTTCTGTACGCCGTAACCGGCGAAAAGACTATTGCAACGACTTTGCCCGACTTTTCAACTTCGCAACAGTACCAGATATTGACGACCATTGTTTACAACTCCATTGTTTACAACGTCCATTGTTTAATAGTCTGCTTCGACGCGTCCATTGTTTACAACGTCCATTGTTTAATAGACTGCTTCGACTAAACTAAATTAAAATAATAACAGCAGTTGTGCATGATAGAGGTGTGCGCCTTAACATTGGAGGTGGAGGAACTGTACAGAAGACCGGTGCGACTAGGCAGTCGCTGTAGCCGCTTGTTTATGTTGTAATCCGGCACACACAAGGTCTTACAGAACTTCGGGCCGATTGCTAAATAAACCTATTATTATTATTATTGAAATTTGAAAAAAAATTCTGGTTTTTCGCTCGTATGAGAAGTTTTTTCTACATTCACTTAAACCTGTATAAATGTTGCAAAAGCTATATACGCGTGGGATGTACGTAAATCGTGAGAGGTTGTGTCCTTTTAACACCTCGGTGATAAATGTCCGTAAGTTCGTCACAAGCACCCATACCGAGTAACCCTTTTTTTGGCCCTTTCTTGTTGTTAGTATTTTCAACTTGTTGTTACATTCCAGCTTACAGGCCACAGTTTCTATGGAAAAAAACATGATTTTTTTTTCTGTACGTAGCCTTCAGTTTGCCTTTTGGTAGTTTCAGAAGTTTAGCACTGTTTTAAGGGTGTGAACAAAATTAATTGTGGATTGTCGTACTAAATGCTAAAAAAGAGCAAGCAAAATAATTATACAGGGGGGGTGCAAAAGTATGGAGAAGCCTACTGCCATTCCAAATCTACTAAGAGGAGAACCACGTTAAATGCACATACATGTACTACGGATCGGGCGACATGTAATGATGCTAGTTTAAATGACATTGGAATGGTCGTTCAAGGTAATCATGATGTTGAATTTTGAACTACACGTCGTAGAATAGTGGTGTTAATTGGAAAGTTGTAGAGAACTGTAAGCCAATGCCAAAGCAAAAAACAGAATGGAAATCGGACCATTATGGTAGAAGTTATCTTTCAGACAAGTTAGTTGAAATAGCTTCACTGCATGTCTTCATGATGTCCAGCAGAGATGGCACCATTCCAAACGAAATTATCGTAGCAGTACGGGACACAGATATAGATTTTTTTCTTACCTATCCAGAAACGTGTGGTGCGTTTTCCACAAAAATTGGAAAGTGGTAAGTGGTTTCCTAAAGCATACATACGTTCAGTTACATTTGGGGAAGGGGGGGGGGGGGGGGGCCCTTCAGCGGGGGGGGGAAGGACAAGACATAATAATGGCTTGCCCCCCCCCTCTTAGTAGATGTGGAACTGCAGTAGGTTTCTCCATATTTTTGCACCACCCTGTATGCAGCAATAGAGATAGGAATCTCTCTTTCTCTCGCAGTTGCAGACGATGCATGAATGCATGAACCGATTCGAATGAAATTTGGTAGGTGTATTTCTTGAACTTTAGAAAGATTAAGTATGCACGTGGTTGATTACTAGTTGATAAAAAATCCAAAACGGCAGCTGAAAATGGAGGCCATGCAAAAACTAATTTTCTCCTAGGCTAATCATTTCTAAACCGCTCATAAAAATGATCGAACTCAAAGTGGTAATGGAAATTATTCCAGCTTACCTTCTCGTGAAAAAAATCCCATTCGAATTTTGTGAAAATCCAAGATGGTGGCGTAAATTCCAATGGCATCCCAAAACTGGCTTTTCCTTTGTAACTTCCAAACCCTTTATCAGATTGAACTCAGACTGGTAGAGAAGTTATTCTAGAATACCTCTTCAACTAAAGAAGTCCGAATCGAATTTGATGAAAACTCAAGAGGGAGGCCCAAATCCAAAATGGCGACCGGAAAGAGTTTAAAAAAAAAACTGTTTTTTGCCTTGTAACTTCCAAACTGCTTGTCTTATTGAACGGAAACCAGTTACGAGCAATAGTCCAAAATACATTTTCTACATGCAAGGTCCCAATGAAGTTTTGTGAAGATAAAAAATGGCGGACCAAAAGGCTTACAAAAAACAGTTTTTGTCTAGTAACTTCTAAACCGCTCATAAAATTTGACACAAAGTGGATATGGAAAATATTCTGAAATAACTGTAAGTAAAAATATGATCCTGTTCCAGTTTTGTGAAAATCCAACATGCAGATCTAAAATGGAGTCCAAAAATGGTGCTTGCTTTGCAACTCCTAACCGTCCATGAAACTGATCAGAAACTTTGTAACTTATACTTTGTAACTTTTAAACTGTTCATCAAATAAAACATTAACTGGTTACGGAAAATATTTAGAATTAACTTTACACAAAAAGTGGTCCTATTCAAATTTTGTTAAAGGGCAATTACATCCATTAAAACAAGCATGTTTTACTTTTGGATCACTTACACAATAACTAAACACAAGAACTGCGGTATGAATACGGTACGTACGTCCGATACAACAATTTAATTATTGCATCACCAAAACACGACACGCTCGAGCGTCTGTCGGCCTTAGCTGGCCTACAGTTGTACTGGCCAGCTAAGGCCTTCGGACGCTTGAGCTCTCACAGCCAATAGAGCTTTCTCAATCGGCTGCGAGTCGAAATCGAAAAGTGACACCTGTCGGCATTAATTTCTGCGCGTTCCATCAAAACAATGGCGGTCTCCGTGTCGTATTTTGGTGATGCAATAATTAAATTGTTGTTTCGGACGTACGTAACGTATTCTTACCGCAATTCTTGTGTTTAGTTATTGTGTAAGTGATCCAAAAGTAAAGCATGCATGTCAAAATGGATGTAATTACCCCTTAAACTGCAAGACTTCGGCCCAAAATTGTGTCTGCTTTGTAACTTACAAATTGTTTCTCATATTGAACATAAACTAATGACAGAAAACATTTAGAAATAACTTTTGAAAAAAAAAAAACAATGGTCCTATTTAAGGTTTGAGAAAATTCAAGATGGCGGCCAAAAATGGCGACTAGAAAAAATTAAAAAACCAATCTTAAGATTCATACTTCTAAACTGTTCATTAGGTTGAACACAGCCGTCTTACAAATAGTGTTCCGATGTTTTCACCTGAATGCTTCTGTGAAACGATAGTTTGTGTGTTTTAGCACCAAACTGCTTTCCAGATTTAGTTTCTGGAGACCGAAGATCGACGGAAATTATCTGTAAAGGAGTTGAGTGCTACAACGCACAAATCATAGATTTCATAAATGCACGAGTGGCATTCGGATTGAGAATTTTTGTTTCCTTTCCACAAAATGATTCTCCGAAGTAATTTCAATTTACGGTTTCGATGTCTAATTACGATTTCGATTTTCTATGCTTAGTTTTGCGATATTTACAATGTTTACGATGTATTCCTCTATTTGGCTTAGCGATACTACGCCCCATCTGGTTACGTCATCCTACATGTAATTTCGTTTGCTTCAGCATTGGAATTTCGCATTAAGTAGGCCTAAAACCTCATTGTTATGTCGCTCATAAACAAAGCTAACACGCAAACTCCGAATCCTGATGAGAAGCAGCTTTAGGTTTCCGTAAAACTCCGACGATTCACGAAGATGACGTCATTCCCTGATATGGGCAAAACGAGAATGAAAGCAAACCGCTTCCTCTAACTGAGCTATATTGTGTAGATATTTTGTTTGTTTGTCCGTAACCATTAGAGACAAGTAAAGCTTTTATTTATATAATTACTGAGGGGAAAGGACGGTGTGGACATTTTAGTGAAAGACGTGGTCTTTTCAAATTAAGTCGAGCATGGTGCTCGTTTTGCGGAAAGAAAATAAATATTCTCAGTCATAATACCACGAGTGCTTCTATAAAATCAATAAATTACGTTTTAGCTCGAAACTCCTCTCCAGATTTAATTTCCAGAAAACGAAGGCTGGAAAGGAATTGAGTGCTAAAATGCATAAATCACTGATTTCAGAAAAGCATAAGTGACATTCGGTGTGAGAATTTTGGTTATTTTCCCCATAAAACGATTCTTGCTAGAGTCGACACAAGATTTTACGAAGTATTAGCATAAAACCTGTGAGTATTCTAGACTCTATCACGATGTCTTTACTGTTTTCGATGTTTACGATTTTACGATGATTACGCTGTTTGGTGTAGCGATACTAGCACCCATCGCATTTCGTCACTCAACCTGTAATATCTTTTGGTTCGGCGTTGGTATTTCGTATTAAATAGGCCGATTCACCAAGTTAACATATCCCAACGCGAAGCATCGTCGTATGTCCGTAAAAGTCCAACTATTTCACGAAAGTGGCGTTATTGCCCTAAGATGGGCATAACTCTATGCAAACAAACAGCTTGCTCTAATTGAGATATACTGTTAAGAGCTGTGTTTTGTTTGTTGGTGACCAGTCAGTGACGAGTAAAGCTGCGGTCTGTATAATTATACGGGAGCAGAAAGGTCCGGTGTGGTCTTTCCAATAAAAGTCATGGTCCTTTTAGTATAAGTCGAGCATGGTGGTCGTTTTGCAGAAAGAAAACAAAAATTATCCCAGTAAGCCATTGTTCAAATTAAGAGTATTTGTTTGAATTGGTACAAGGAATATCATTGCAAAACCCCCTGCTTTCATACCCTCATCGCAAAGCGAAGTATCCTTTTGCAAATTAACCTGTACCGCCTGCACCACCCACCACTTGGCTGCTGTTGCTTACTTTGCTCGTAGTTCTCCCACAAAGCTAGCATTGCGCTTTACGCTAAGTTATATTTCCAGTCTCCTTCTGCGGTTAGAATGTGTATAAGTAAACGAAGCAAGCAGTCTGCATTAAAGACTTGGCCTTGTGAGGATACAAGATACACTAATCTGAGAAAGAAAGAAAAGACAAATGCCCTAACTGGGACTCGAACCAGGACTTCCCGTTTACTGGCCGGGTGCTCTAACCACTGCGTTTCCGGGGCGGGTTCTGGCTACAGGCTCCAGCCGAGCTAAGTAGCTGTTCAATCTGTCTCAGTGGTGACCTAAAGATCACAAACATACATACAAGGAGGGAAAGCAACATTGCTTCTTGGCCTCCACACTAGAAATAATACAAGTAGTAAACAATGAAGAAATCACAAGGTATAGGGTAAATGAAGCAAGCAGTCTGCATTAAAGACTGGCCTTGTGAGGATACACAATACACTAATCTGAGAAAGAAGAAAAGACAACTGCCACGACTGGGACTCGAACCCAGGACTTCCCATTTACTAGCCGGGCCCGGAGGAACCCGCCCCGGTAGCACAGGGGTTAGAGCGTCCGGCTAGTAAACGGGAAGTCCTGGGTTCGAGTCCCAGTCGGGGTAGTTGTCTTTCTTTCTTTCTCAG
>JAHWFP010211651.1:0-11131 GCA_023313725.1 Lithobius niger | reverse complement strand
ACATTTATCTACTCTGCGTAAGTAGCCATACGTTTACATTTATCTACTCTGCATAAGTAGCCATACATTTACATTTATTTACTCTGCGTAAGTAGCCATACGTTTACATTTATCTATTCTGCGTAAGTAGCCATTCCCACTTAGTCGTTGATCCTTGCTCAACCCAACGTCACACAATAGCATTAAAGAAAATTGGAATTTAGTCAATAGCGAAAATCGTACACTACAAATAACGTAGTTCAGTAAGCCACCTTTATGCACTTACGTTTCGTCGGAGTGGCATGACCCGGATTCGATTTATGACACAATAGTATAACACACCATCCAGCAGCAAACAAAAGTCATGATAAATACATATGCAAACCTATGTGCGTTGCCTTTTGGACTTAAATGTTAGGACTGCCTGAGCGCGAACTGAACCCACCAACTTTGAAACCAAAGGCCGAAGGTACCGCTCAGCCCATACTGACACGGCCTGTTGACACAGTATGGCTGAAAGGTAGGATTTAAGTCTTTGGTCTCAAAGGTCGTGGGTTCAATTCGCGCTGAAGCAGTCCGGCATTTAAGTCCAAAAGGCAACGTAAATAGGTTTGCAGTTGTATTTATTTATGACTATTCGAGGCATTTGGCTTCGTATCCAGTTTATAAACAAAAAAGTCCGTACAATAATTAAAATATAGCAAGGCTGTTGTGCAGGGGCCGATAAAAGACTGTCTTCAGTGAGCAACTTACACTGAAAGGGCACGCTGAGGCTTTATTTTTCTGGGGACTTTTTTCTTTGCTTATCACTCCCTTTTTTTTTTACCATTTTTGGCCCCATTTTTTGGGCTTAGGTAGGGCACTAGGCCCTGTCTCCTTGCTGCGACCAGCATTTTTCAATGCAGAAAAGCAAAATTAGGCATGTTTTTGGTTCAACAAGGGCGAAAAAGGGCAGTTTTTTTCAAAAGTGGCAGGGGCAATGGCCCCCCCCCCCCCAGCCCTCCCCTGCGCACGCCACTGACTGTCTTAAAAGAAATGAACTGTCGAAGAATGAAAACAAATTAGCGACCAACCGGGTAAACAAAATGGGTATCGGGCAAGACAAGTGATCGTCGGCTAAAATGTTAAAGCTTGTACACTAGAGGAAGCCCGTGCTATGCACGGGGCCGGTCATGAATTAAGTTTACGTACACATTTCCCGGGTCATTTTCCTGGCAATGTTCCCGACGACTTGTCAGACTAATCGACTACTCATGCAGGTAGAATGCCTCCTCTATTCAATGCAGGTAGAATGGGAGAGTGCATTTACAATGCGGGAGTGAGACGGGGAGAAGTGATTGTTGTCCTTCCGGTTTTCCTTTTAGCCTTCCTTTTAGCCGGCCTTCAGAATTATTATTTATATACATAAAATGTTGCATGTGCATTTAGTGATTATTATTTCTTTTAGTATTTAAACTGTTACGTTGTGTTTATTTTTGTTTGTGAAGCCTCCTTTGGATTTATATTCACTCGATAATAGTAGTTGCCAACAAATATTTAGCTTGTTCAGTATTACCTTCCCATTATTCGTATTATGTGCTATTCTATGGTACCTGTCTTATACGGCACACACTAGGTCACTAGGTTTTTTTTTTCAAAAAGGGCAGGCCCCCTGCCCGCCCCCTGTGCATGCCACAGTCTTGACAGAAATTAACTATAGACGACCAACTGGGTAAACAAAAGCGTTTCGGGCAAGACAAGCGATCGTCACCTAAAATGTTTAACGCTTGCAGCTATTTTCCACGAAGTTTTCTACCTTATGTTTACGTCTAATATTACAATTTTGCATCAAGTCTCCCTATTTAAGAATGGATAATGTTTGCTGAATTGAAGAAGACACCCTTTATTCACTGTAATCGACGCAGCTTGACGAGTGACGACCAGGCGCCATGATGGATTTACGTCACAGGACAGCGTCACGAATCGGTCTTTGTGACTGGCTAAACGCTAGCTCATTAATAATTTGTTTCCTAAGGAAACGGAAAGTTTACGTAGGCTATACCAGAGTTTCCATGTCGCGATGCGTGTACGCCTCAGGCCATGGTTTCCCTGACAACCGTCCTATATGTAAACGTATACCTATACGTAAGCGCGAGGTATCGAAATTCGCTCATACAGTGAGGCCTTTTGAAAATGAAATGAAATCGATACATGCCTTGACAAGGACCCGAATCCAGAAACTTGTGATTTCTAGCTGTGCACTCTACGTACTGCGTAGCGAATATAAGCACTTCACATGCCACCATTTTTTGCAGCTTCTGCAACAGTAACCACTTAAAGTCAATTTTGGGTCCTAATTTTTGTGGTTCTTTCGGTCGCACGTCCCACACCCTAACAATTTCGAAAGCTATACCACGCGCCATGGCTGTTTGGTGTGACGTGCATATCACGGTGACTGGGCTAGTCCACTCAGACGGCCAAACAAGCCGTTGTTCTCGTTCGTCATTGGCTAACTCGTGGTGACGTCACGGCAAACAGCTATTGCGCATGGTTTAGAATTTGACAATAATTATAGCCTATGCTTTCGGGTGTCGTAACAAACGCTAGCCTACGAACCCGAAATTGAAGGCAAAAAAAGTCTCACTAGGGCACCAAAGTTGAGGAGAAAAAGTCCTTTTTTTTCTATTTTTTTTCTATTTTTTTTAAATTTATTTTAAAAATATATCCAGGCCAGTATACGAAGCACAGAATTTGAAAGAGCTTGTGTGTGTAGTTGGCATGTTTTAACCCAGAGTATTCTTACATAACCACTTAACTCAATACAGAAAAATATATAGGATTCCTACAGGTTTCCTACAATGCTATAGTAAATTTTGGATTTAAAAAAATTATAGTACAATTGTTTCTTTAAGCATAGTTGCTTTCAAGAAGCCACTGCTTTGCCGTTTTTTTTTATTTGTCCAATTTTTTAAACTTCCAAAAATTCATTTGATATTTTAATTGCTAAGAGTGGAGCGTAAAATTTTTCCAACTTCTCCCCATATTTGTTTCTTTGAACTCTGGAAGATCGTGTATTTATTTTCCAGTTTATCCATACGTTTATCCTTAATTTTTAAGAAGTTATTTTTAATTATCGTATAATAATAATAAAACATAATAATAAAACTTTTGTCGTGCAAATCGAGCATGACCGGACAGGTGAGGACTGGAAGGCCACTTAAACCAAGCCGAGTTAAACCAACTAAAAATTCTGGCCGAAGCAGGAATGGATCCAATTTGGCTCTCACTAAAAGTTTCCCGAAGGAGTTGTGTATAATCCCCAACTTCCTTCAATCAAGGAAAAATGAATAAAGCTGGAGCATGCTGCTATATGAAATATGGCGTTAGCTTGTCTCCATTAATACCTTTTATTCGTTTGGGACCGTACTGAGTAAAATAATTCAATATTTTTCCCCTTTCAATTAAACTCATTGAAATTTTGTTAAATTTCAATTAGGGGGTTGCCTAATGTAACGGATCCCCTTCCCTGGCCCTCCACCTCCGTCGTGCTAGTCATATAGAAAGTGCACATATAAACAATAACGACGTTTCGAGGACATGTTGCAAGCCGTTTTCAAGTGCATTAATTTTCAAGTGCACTTCACTTTGTTCTTGCGTTTGCAGGACGAAGCGTGGTCTCCCACGATCTACTGTTTTGTCTGTAAATCCGGGTTCAATGTTATTATTTTTTTTTTCAATTTTAATGTTAAATTGCATTTAATGATGCCTTGCTTTGACATGATGTATTTTATTGTGTATTCTGCACTTACGATGCTTGACTGCTGATTTTTAATGAACTTGAAAACGGGGTGCTATGCATCCCGAAACGTCGTTTGCTTTTTGCATTTTGCAGGCTTTTTATTCTTGTTAATCCGTCGTGCTAACACACAGTAGTTCGTCATTTTCAATAACGATTCAAAATGGTGGGTTACAACCAGTAGCGTGAACAGACCACCGACAGGGTAGGGGCAATTTTGTAAAAAGGCACGCCGAGGGTTTTTTTTTCTGGGGACTTTTTTTTTTGCTCATCAATCTTTTTTTTTTTTTTTACCTTTTTGTAAAGCTTGTCTCTCTGTTTTATACTTTTATGCCCCTTTCCTGACCTTCTTTTTGCCCTTTTTTGGCCTCTAGGCCCTTTCTCTGACTGCAGCAACAGCGGTTATCGGTTCAGAAAATCAAAATAGAGCGTATTTTCTTAACAAAAAGTGAATTTTTTCCGTAAAGGGCAGGGGCAATGCCCCCTACCCCTGCGCCCCTCCTGTGTACTCCACTGGTTACAACTCTCACCGCTGCCATCTTCGGTTGTTTTCTTAGCTGATTTTCTTGATTCCCTTTAGAGAACTCTATTGATTTGAAATATATCTTTCTAATATAAACATTCTTGAAGATTTGAGTTTGTCTCTTCTTGAAGAACAAAAATATCCGTTTCTCCACCTCGTTTTTGCAAGCAGATGATATAAATCCAGTTTCCGCAATTTCTTATCCAATTTTATCTTGCTTTTCCTCCCATCTCAACAAAACGGATGGAAGACTGCAGGGCATTTCGTTTCAACGAAATCATCAAAATGTGTACTGTTTTTTTTTCTGCGTATTTGTTGCCGGATGAAGCCATCCGAATCAAACATTTTGTGGCCGACTCAATTTTGGACTAGACTGTTTGAGGAAGATGCGTCACAAGAGAGGGCTCCATGCTCGCAGTATGCAGCTTCAATCGAATGAAAAAACAACTGAACAAATTACTAACACAATAAAGCTATGAGGAAAAGTATCAAATGAAATTCTGACAACCTTATTGTCTCCATGTTATTTTTGGATGTTTGCTGCAAAATAGAAATTTACTGTTTTTATTTTTCTCAATTCGCGCTGTTTCATTCAGTCATGTAATGCCTGTGGGAGATTAGACTCTCAAGCAGATGAAATTAAAAACGAAACATGTAGGAAAACTAAACCGGTGTAAAAGTCCATTACGTTTCCATGGTGATTAGGGAGAATTGGAAAATTTTAAAAGAAGAAGAGAAAGACGGAATTGAAAAAGATTTAGTTGAACGGGCGTAGCGAGCGAGGCCGACTACTCGCCTGAATAAGCAATATTTATACTTCTTTTTATGTGTGGCTGTATTTGTCCGTTTGAGAAATAGTATTGTTCATTTTTTATTCTGATTTCATTCCTTTCAATTCTGTAACAAGGTAGCTTTCAGGTACGTACGGGCCATCGAAAGGGCAGGGAAAACATCTTTTTTTTTCCCGGGACCTTCCCACTTTTTTATTAGTTTTTTTTTTTTTTTAACTTTTTTTGAATACCGATAAATCAGTCGAATCAGTAGTTTTACTTTGGTTAAAGCTCGTGACAAATACTCACTAACGCTGATAAATAAGTCAGCTTTCACCTCAAAACCTGCGAATTTCCAACAACCCTTACTGGTGTCTTCTTCAGGCAGTTAAGCAACTACCACCCACACCCAAATCCACACTCACACTCCTTCCAAACCCAACGATCTTCCAAAATTAAAAACTCCCTCCTCATCACATGACAGTATATGCCTTGAGTCAGCATTCCAGGCTAGTGTTGGCGCTGCTCAAAGCTAGTGGTTCTTCATCTGTTTCGTCCTTCGTGGTTGGTAGTGAGGGGAGGAATTTCTTCCAGCCTGCTTCTATTCCAATAAGGGTTGTTGAAAATTCGCAGGTTTGAGGTGCAAACGTTTGACTTTTGGTTCATTTTAACAGTGAGTATTCGTCATTTTTTAACCTCTTTTTTTTTCCTACCTCCTTCGCCACTTTTTTAGCCTTTTTGTCGCTCTTGTAGCTCTTTTACTCCACTGCTCCAGCCAATGTCGGCGAAAAAAGGGCACTTTTTCAGAAAAAGGTCATTTTGCAGTGAAGGCAAGGGTTAGAGGCCCCCCCGTATGCACGTCCCTGGTAGCTTTGATTCATTAATTTTATGTGTTCACTTGCGAAACTTAATTATTTTCAGAGGTATTCAGTGATTTTTCATATAAATTTGTTTTTCGACCTAGTCGTTAAGGATTAAGTAGAACTGCTACCTACTCCTTAACGATAAGGTCGAAAAACAAATTTACATGACAAATCACTGAATACCTCTGAAAATAATTAAGTTGAAACTTTCACCGGTGAACTCATACATTTAATGAACCAGAGCTGTCTTATCATAGAATTTCAAGGAATTAAATCAGAATGCAACAATGAACTATTAGGGAGTACGGGCTTCTGTGACGTCACCTGGACGAACCCTCGACGGGGCGTCGGACGAACGTCTAACTGGAAAATCGTCTAATGGGATAATTGTGTAAAATCTGCCTAAATAAAAAATCTGGAAAAGCATCTAAACGGAATATCGTATAATGGATAATTGTATAATGGATAAACGTCTAACTGCGGTTTCTGATGTTATATGTATAGCCGCAGCGCCAGCGAGGCAGTGATATTAGACGATTTTCCATTATATGAATTTCCAGTTAGATGATATTCCGTTATACTGTTTTCCGTTATAAGTTCTTCCAATTATGCGATTTTCCAGTTAGACAATTATCCCTCGCCCCGAACTCGACAATGAAAACAAAAACTATACTCAAAAGACAAGCTATACCTTCAAAGATGTACAAAATTGTTGCGGAATATTCAAACACTGTTGTAGCAGATAAACGAGTTGTAGACATATGGTTTAAGCTAGGCAAAATTTTGCCTGAATGCAGCCAAACTCGATCTTTGTTCTGGTCTATGTTATTTTCTTTTAATTTTTTAATTGGCCGGTAGCCAGTTTTAGTGAATTGTGTTAGGAATGAACTATACTCGATATAATGAACCGTTGAGATGTCGGTTCATCCATCTTGTGTGTACATATTCCAAATGTGAGCTCTGGCTGGCTGGCTGTGCGTATGTTTCAAATGTAATTGTTTTTTTGTTTTTTTGTAAATTGTGTTTGTTTTTTTTCTTTTAATTTTTAGGCCGTGCACATAAAATCTAAATTTCTCAGGCACGGCCGCATCCTAGAAAATGCCCCGAGAAAGAATGTGCTTTCGATAAAAAAAAAAAATATCCACGCTCCTCACGTTTTGTCTGTCTGTCTCCGAAAATTATGAATTTGTACTAATGGCCGTGAATCACGACCTTATTTTCACTATCGCAGACTGGCCCAATTGTAAGGATTCGTAACCTTCATTGTAAAATTGTTGTGTACGTTCAGTCCTCTGAAAGGTGTGATATCCACCCAAAACCAAAACTACTAAAAATAGCCGCCTAGTTTCCAAAAAGGGTCGGCCTTTGAAGATAGTGATATCATTCCACCAGGGAAAGGCCGCCACACTTGATCCTACATGTATTAGCCAAGTTGTGTTGGCCCGTTTGCGAATTGGGCACACCCGACTTACTCACTGTTTTCTTTTGCTGGGGGTTGACCCTCCTGAATGTTCTTGGTGTCGTCGGCCACTTACGGTCCGGCACTTACTTGTTGATTGTCGCCATCTTGATGGTGTTCGTCGTCGGTTCCATCTTCCGCATGACATTGCGCGTCAGTTGGGCGATAAGTCTGTCCTCCTGTCCGGTGTTTTGTCATTTAGATTATGGGTTTGAATAACATCTCTGTAATGTGTGGTGCAGTGGCAACCCGGACCACTGCACTGTGACTGAGGTTGGCGCTAATGACCAAGTTGTCGACGCGCCATTAAGCCTCAATTCCCCCCCCCCCCCAAGTTAATCCCACAGAATAATACTTTGGACGTTAAATGAAAACTTTAAGATTGCTACCGCGAGTAGCAATGTTCTAGTTTTCATTTAACTTTCGAAAGTAGGTGCGATTAACTTGGCTAATATGATTAACCTTGGCAGCCTTTTCCTGGTAGAGTAATATCACTACCTTCAAAGGCCGATCCTTTTTGGAAACTTGGCGGCTTTTTATACCAGTTTTGGTTTTGGTAGAATACTTACGATAGTAAGTATGGGATAGTATAATAGTAAATTAGCACTTCGTATCGACCATTGTGGACCTTCCGGCCTTTTTTACGATAAAAAAAAAAGTACCCTCATCCCGTATCACTATTTTTCAGTAAATGTAAAATTACAAGTAAAATTCGCATGCCTCATAGGCTTTGAGAATTTCTTTTGCCACAGAAACATTAAAAAAAAAGTTTTCGTGGCCTAAATTAATTTTTTTAAATGCTTTTTTAAAGAAAAATTAATTGTTCACTCTTGGGACGTGACTGTCCCATCGGAAAGCAACTGCGATGTTTACTATTTCAACTCAAAGTTACTTGAAGAATAACTTCAAAACACTCGTTGCTATAGTTTGTCCCACTTTATGTTTGCAGGAAACTGATTGTATGACGGCACATTTTCTCGCACTACAGTTCACAAACTTGTGGATGTCACACTTGTAGACTCTACACGGTTACTGTCAGAGTGTACGAGTGGGATATTTCCATGTTTTTTTGCACTGGTTGGGGATAGAAACGTGGCGTCCTTCAGTCACTTGCCTGCAAACATAATGTGGAACAAACTATAGAAGTGTCTGGAACAAGAACGACTAGCTAAAAAAAAAATACGGATGGAAACTATTCCAATTGCCTTTTGGACTTAAATGCCAGGTTGTATAAGCAGGGAATTGAACCAATAGCATTTGAAGCAAAGGGTGAATAGAAGAAGCCCTACCACTCAAGCCGTGAATGACATCGTTTAACAGGACAGGGCTTCTGCATTCAATTTTGCCAGTAAAGGGTTCAAATTACAACTAAGGTAGTCTGACGTTAATTTTCAAATTGGAAGGCGTAAATAGGTTCCATCTGTACCTGCGAAAAACTAAAAAAAAATATATAATTACTAAAACTTACAAATTGGAAAACTGCGGTAAACGTGGCTTGTTATGATATCGAACACGCTCCATTTAACTAGGCTTCGTGATGATATCGTGTCCATGGGAGTCTATACTGAAGGACCTAGTAAAGGAACAAACTCTCTCGGCTTATAATCTTTCTAGTAAACACGACCTTTTTTGTTTATGACGTTACTTAAACAAGCGGCTACAGCGACTACGTAGTCGCACCGGTCTTCTGTACAGTTCCTCCACTTCCAGTGTTGAGGCACAAACCTCTATTATGCACTGCAACAGCTATCTCTAGTATACTAATCTAAAAGCAGTAGCCATCACAATTGTCGGTTAAAAATGTGTTAACTTTTAGGCCTATTTTACATTTTAGGCGTAACTGTCAGCTTTTAGTCCTAATTTTAATCAGCAGTTTTAATTTCGTAAGTAGCAGCTAACGGAGATATGGATTGTATAGTAAGCTTATTCATTTTTGCAACACGGTGCGCCTACAGGCACACAGTTACAGTGTTACAACGTAACGCGCAACGTAGCGTATATAGATCAGTGGTAGTAGGGAAGTGACGAGAGAGACGCTGTGGACTCAACCAACAGCGACTCGTAGCAACTTGACGTTGCCATGGTAACATGATTTTATGCCTAATTTTAAAAATGCAGTTTTAATTTCGTAAGTAGCAGATAGACCTAATGGAGAATTTGGTTCGACGGTAATCCTATTCATTCATTCATGCCACAATGCGACGAGACTATTTTAAACGAAGCTAAAATCCATTTGTTTTTATTGAGTGCTACCTTTATGATTTTACTTCGACGATGAAGTGTTATTATTTAATTTAGTTACGTCGAAAAAGTCTATCAGCTATAAGGAAGTAACGATGTTTTAATTTGCCATGTTATTTAACTAACTTCTCACACTGAATCTAACGTTGTAAACAATGGTCGTCAATATCTGGTACCGTTGCGAAGTTGAAAAAAGCGACGGACTGACGGACGGACAAAGTCGTTGCAATAGTCTTCTCAGCCGGTACGGCTGTACAGAAGACTAAAACTAAACCAATCGTTGCATGCGCATACGTAGTGCATCAGCAAAGAAAGCAGCTACTGTCAAAGCTGACAGTAGACTGCGTACCAGACCGTATATCGCATACCGAACCTTGGCAGGGAATCGATATCTCTCTACAGGGTCGGATTGGGAGGGGTTGGGCTTCCCCGAGAATGTAATGTGGAGGCCTCCGGGTTGGAGGGGTACGCCTCAAGCTAGAGTATACTTAACAAATTTGCAAGAATTTGAGGAGTTTTCCTGCAACACCGAGATGCAATTTTCACGTGAGTAGTTTTCACATTTTCACATTTTCTGCTGTAGTTGTGAATGTGTGTGTGTGGGGCGGGGGGGGGGGGGAAGGGGTGGGATCCAAGGTAGAGCCCTGTAAGCTAGCATATTTTAAAAAATCAGCGTGAATTTGACATGTTTTCCTGCATCTTAGGAATGCAATTTTAATACGAATTCATTTCAAATTTATCATTTTTATTAAACTAGGGCCTCCTGCAGAGAGGGGGGGGGGGGCTCCTTGGCATCTCGTATGCAGTAAAGGATATAGTACAGCGTAGTATAGTATAGTACAGTATTGTAGTAGGCTGTAGACTGTAGTACATTAAAGAAATGTTTGGACAATTAATTGGCTTTACGATATATTTTGGAACTTAAGTAGCTGTTTCTGGGTCTATACGCGAGTCATGTCAGAAGGAGATCTAAAACTAGCGCGAATTTAAACATGTTTGTCTCTGCACTGTGTTGCTGCACCTGAGCGAATTGGAGGCTTACCTGCAGTAGCGATACGTCGTCGTGGAAGTCCTGCGACAACAGAACTACCATTAGCAACTTCTCTCCGTGTTTATAGTGTAATCCAACAATCAACAGGTTTGCGTATTACCCATCGCGTCTTTGTCGTTTCCGAGGGTCGTGTAAATCCCTGTTCGTGGACCTTTCTTGGAATTGGCATCAAGAAATAGAAACGATTCGTCTTCTCCTTGAACAAACACTATGCTAGTGTTGTTTGCAAAGTGTCTCACCAATACTTTGCAAGCACAGTGAGATATTGGTGTATGGCAAGGAAATATGTAGACACACTTCCAGCCCCCAAGTAACTTCTCTTGGTGTAGGTAGCGTAGGGAACGGAGGGGGAGGGTAGGGGCCACCGAAACGAGCCATAACACAGCTGTTAAAAAAATACTGCAGAAATCTGTTAAAGTACTACCCTCCACAAGCCAGAATAAAGCAGTGATGTACTGTAAAATGCTTTA
>JAHWFP010211650.1:0-20360 GCA_023313725.1 Lithobius niger | reverse complement strand
TTCTCTGGGATTTTATGCTTCCCTGCTCGAAAACGTATGACCGGTTCATTTGTACTGACCACTGTACTGCACAAATCAGCAACAGTGCCAGCAACACTCAAGTCAAAAGTCAATAAATCGCAACACATGGCAACACAATCAGTGCCGCACCTAGCTTTTTTCAGGGAAGGGGTGCAAGGGTAAAATATAGGCCCCCTCAAAACCAAACATTTTTGAGTTCATGATTTTGCCTATTTTATAGTGTTTTTTGTTATGTTAGCCTAAGTTGTCAAGCTCTTAGCTATAACTACCGGTATGGGGGTATGAGTCCCCTTCCCAGTGAGTTTGAGTCCAATAACATGGGTTGAGTGACAGAATAGTGGCTTCCTGCCAACACTAACCTTTATAGCCTTCATTAAACATACAGGTGGAGTAACACATCAGGTTACAGGAAGTGGCTCTGGTGGCCAGCTAAAGGTAGTGCCTCAATAATGGAGGCACACCCAAAAAAATCTAGGACACACCAGTTTTATGCGAAAACTTTGGGCCAGCTGCTTTGAATTTTGGGACCCCTTGCATCCTGAGTCCGGGTGCATTGCACCCTTTGCATCCCCCTTAATTGCGGCACTGAACATAATCACTTTACTGCTACTTACGTACTAAAGAACTGCATCAAACCAAATCCGTGATGGAAATATCACGGAATCATTACAACACCCACACGGGCTTACATCTAGCTTTCTAATAATTACCACGAGATCAAAAATCTAAAAAACTAATGCGGTAAAAATTAAAATTAATTATTCCAATAGATCGCCGAAGCAAAATTATAAACTGTGATGTTAAAATATGAAAATCATGCCGGTTTGTGCGTTCATGCTGGTTCGTCTATTATGCGCAATACCAATTGAGACAGTAGCTGCGTTCTTCGCAGCGAGGAACGCAGCTACCATCTCAGTTGACCTTGGCACGGCTATCAGCGCGTGGCTGTTATAAGGCAGGCGTAAAGTTGTAAGGCAGGAGGGGTGTTGCTTTAAAAAATGTGACAGGATGTCAGATTTCCAAGAATAATTAAATATTCTCGACGTACGAAGCAAGTCTGCCAACAGCCTTTAAACGACTTTTTTATAGTAGGCCTAATTGATTTCTGTTGAGTTTACGTCAAAGTCGTTAAAATTTAAAATAAATAAATAAAACAAATAACATAATCAGATCGCAAGATTCCCACCGTGTGTCCCATCGTGAAAGCTGATGTGACTCCGTAAAAAACAACATTAGACATTTATTTACAATTAACACACATGGTAATTTTATCCCTTGGCTAAGTTCTATTCACCAAACAACTATTCTCATTCCTTTACAAAATTACTTGCCATTTCACAATGCCTGTGAACAAGCTTTATTTAGGTTCTTCATTTTCCCTCAGTCCATCTTCAACAATCTTGATGGTTTGTTCACAACTTTATTACATGTGTAATTGTAAAATAAAACATTCCTGGCTTAACTGGTGTATCTAAACTAGCTAACTTAACTTTTCATAAACATGCAACATTTTTCTGGCGAACTAACAATATTTAGTTCGAAATATTTAAATTACTGTCAATTGCTTTGTAAAGCATAACGTTTCTAAGCCCTTTCTAATTTATACTCGCATCCGCATTTGTGACTGTTCACTCGAATGAACACATCTTGTGATTTCTCAATGCATCTTTTTTGGCCTCTAATCGTGCAAGATTAAGATCGCCTTGAGCTGCCAGGAAACGGGGCGGGGCTGGAACCTTTTTAAAACACGTCCTACTTCATCACGGACGGGAAGCCAAGAGAGCGAGCAACAGATCCAAACGAGCCAGCCTTCGCCATTACGTCATGGTGTTTTCCTGGCTGCTGGTTGGTCAAACTTCGTATTTCCAAACCATGTGACCTTAATTCTTCTTTAACTAACTTAATTATTTGTAATGCTCCATATATGCCAACCAGTAATACAACTGCAGTGTACTACAGTATGCCAATGAAAGTTGGCCTACCCATACCTATGCCAACACGCTAGCCACGCTATAGGCACGCTATATTGTAAGTAAAAAGCAAGTTTTTTTTACTATTGCACATATAAAGAATGTTTTAAATGCTTTGATGTGAAGGGAAAGTTTCATCCTGGAAACGGTGTACACAATAACGGATTCAGTGACACGCTAGGCTAATTTTTTTTTGCTAGCAAACTAGACCATTTTTTATTCTCAATTTTTTTTTTTACCTAGGTTAGGTATATTACATTTTACAACGTAATCCGGTTTTTTTAACAGGCGACGGTCAATTAGATTTTTTGAAGAGGCCTTAGAGAATTTAGCATAAAAAGCAGACAAGTCGTAAGAAATGCATTAACTTTTGAATACCTAATCAAATGTTTCAAAACATTAAATCATGGTAGGTCCAAGGTGTACAATTTAACATTACTTTCCAAATGACTAATAGGTTTTGACAAATAAGTGCTTGTGAGTTAAATTGATTCATACGTATTTGGACATTCCAAGGTCATTGATAGCCTTCACAAGTTTCAGTCACCAGTCACCAAATGGGGAATGAAAATAGGCGGTTTTATTTCTACTCGCCAAAACAGTGACCTGATATGAAGCTTGATTGTAACATGACGTCAGTGACGTCACCCTGTCAGTCAATGTAAACGTCAACTGTGTTAGTATATTCCCGAAGTAATTGGAATAAAGCTCATTAATGATTTTAGTCTGCACAATACATTCTCCATGCACTTAAGAGTTGTGCACTCTCTTTTGACCAATCAGAGTCACAGTAATGGACGGCCCTGTTCTGCGGAAAGGGTGTAACTCGAGTTACACCCTTTTCGAATAACAGTGCTCAAATTACTCCCTCTGCCACCAATTATTGGCGAAAAAATTTTCAGGATCGTATCTCCAGCCAATCAGAAGTTAGCAGTCGGTAAAAGGATGTAACTTGCTTAGGTCTGCAGATTTGTCACGCAAAAAGGCTGCTACGTCCTTCAGATCACTTCACTTCCACCTTTATAGCGTAACAATCTGTTGTTACAAATGGTCATAACTACAGTTACATCCTTTTTACGTTACAACATTAGGCTTTTAATGACTTAATATTGTAAGTAAAAAGCAAGTTTTTTTACTATTGCACATATAAAGAATGTTTTAAATGCTATGATGTGAAGGGAAAGTTTCATCCTGGAAACGGTGTACACAATAACGGATTCAGTACTTCAAAAAAAACCTTTAACATCGATTTGACAGCGATTTGAGCAGACTCAAACTTTAAACGTGTTTTCCTGAAAACATCAGTTTTTGAGTTACACCCATTTTGCAAAACATGGGCATGGATCGGGTGGGGGGGGGGGGGAGAAGACAATTTTTGCCTCACAAATATTTTACAGCATAACAAAACTGTGAGAAAGCTTCATTTAAAGGTGCAATGTACCAAAATATGGGAAAAGCCCTGCAAACTTAGAGGTGCTTACCCTCTGCTTAGTTTTTTTCGCTTATCCCACACAGAAATAGCTTCTTTAGGTTTGCCTGAATGGACCTGCATAGCCAACATGGAAACGTGTAGATGAATATCCATACACAAAAGGGCAATTTCAGGTAAGATTGAGCTTCACTTACAAGAAATCAAGAGTATACAGTTTTTTTTTGTGGAAAATTAAAGTAATGAGGATCCCTTGATTGCTAGTTTAAGAAAAAAAAAAGAGTTGTAGTATCACACTTGGTTGGTGAGGGACAAGATCTTCTGTTTCTACAATAAAGGAAGCCAAATTCATAATTAAACTAAACTGTAAAAGTGAATTAATATACACTAAAATTAGCTGTAGAGGGAAAACGTACGTGAGTCATACTAATTTTTCTACATACATCTCCAAGTATTTATTTTGACTATCTGTGTGGTGAGCAAATGCTATTTGATTATTACGTAGCTTGACATGTTATTAAATTGTTTTCATTGATTTATGTACTTCTTCGTATCTCTGTGAGTCCCTGTGATTGCAGGGGGTGCTATAGGACGAACGAAAAGCATAGTCATGTAGAAATAACTGACGAATCGGGTTTTCCAACGAACAGGAATAATTTATTGAAAAACATAGAAATATTTGAGCAATGAGCACACTTACAAAGTAAGAGTGATTTATGAGAAAATAGTAAAAATTAAAATTAAACATAATTAAGCATCCGAAATGAGTCAGCCACTCGCCACATAAGTATTGTCGCCGACAGTGGTGTTTCGTTTTCGAGGGAGGTAAATTTTTCTCCTCATTAATGCACTACTTCATGGGACTCCCTCCTCAACTAAACCCGTTGATATCCCATGATTAATTAAAAAATGAAGTACACACCATAGATTCTTGAACTTTGAAAAGAGAAAGTGGTATTCAGAAAAATAGTTGTTTTACATGAAGCATTTGGCTGTATGAATCAGTTATAATGTAAATATATTTTATAAATAAATAAATACAATTTACCACCAACACGTGGAAGGACTGCGGAAGGGCGCTGAACCACTAACACCGAGCCTAGATTTAAAGGAACAATAAAGAAAGACCTATAAAATTTCTGTGAGTGGGCGTTTCAAAAAGACTGTTAGGTTTTCGAGCATTAACATACGACAGAATCCATGCACTGTGGACTGTTCAACAGTTGAACACTGTACTACTGTAATTGGCTACTGAGCTGTAGGTTTTTTAACAACTAAATGGTTGACAACAATTGACAACATTGACTTCATGAATTAATATGTGGGAAGTAGTATTTTGTTTAGTTTAATAGTCAGTATGATGATATTTTGGATTAAACATGGAATAAACAAACAAATAAATAAATATTATTGCTTGTTTATTTCAACGTCATTATCCTCAGTTTTTTCTGTGTACTTTCATAAGTTAAGATAGGGAGTACAGCTTAGCTGTTTCCTGCAAATTTTTCGACCACTCATGAGAATCTTGAGCCATTACAAAGAATTCAGTGTACCAATCATTGCAAATGTCATTTTAGTACTAAGTATGGTATTAGATATTTTAAACAATAGGAAGAAGGCAGAGTTTGTACAAACATTTACCGCTTTTTCATCAATTGTTTCTCGAAGTTACCTCAAAACTGTCAGAGGGTGCGTTCACCAGGAGAGACACTTACCTGTCCTTAAGATTGTAATTAAGCTCAGCTGTAAACTAATGCTGTAACTTGCTCTTGAATAAGTACTACATAAAATATTCTTTATCGCTAGCACATAAATTAAGTTTATTGGTCCAACCGTACACTACTCTTCGGCTGGGGTAAATAATCAATATCAACAAAGTTTTGCGCTGCGTCCATAAAACGTATTGACTGCTAGTCTATGAATTGTGTTTTTTGTACCAAGCCTGGAAATTCTTCTGTGTCAACAATGTTCATTGCCTTTTATTTAACAAACAGTTGTATCCCTTCTAACTTCTGTCACATCCTCCGACTATCAATTGTCACTCACGGATTGTTCTCTTCGTTTGTTTAAGAGAGTTTTTTGTTTCTTGTTGCCCAGTGGAAAACATAGATAACCTGTTAATTTATGCATTAGTTCCTCGTAATGCTGTGTTTCTCTGGATGTTTTTTGGAGTCTTGTAGCCGCTGGTGCCGTAACCCGACTGTGCAGCTCTACCGCGTAACCCTCCTCTGTAAAAGCACATTCGCGCATTCGTTCGTCATCATTTTTCCTCCAGGCTGTCTTCACGCTACTTCGTTTCCCACCTATCGCCTGAAAATCTTCTAGGCAGCCGTTCTAAAGGAATGATGTCCGAGTTACAGCCCATCAAAGACCGTGAGAACCGTCTCCTGCCCCCACTGCACCCACCGTTGCTCCTGTGCCTACCCTGCCGCATTCGTCTAATGTACCTCCGAATGTGAATGAAGAGACTGCAAATATGACGGCCACTTCTAAAATCCAACCCAGTAAGCGTTTGCACACCTCAAGCCTGAACCTTTCGACCTTTGAAGCTGACTTCCTGGCAACCAAAGCCACCTATGACCAGCTCAAGCGCCAACAAAAACGAATGCAGCCCCTTGCTCTGGGTGAGTATTCGGCTAAAGAACCCTTCGACTTGTCATCCCATTCGTCATGAACTGACCACTCCCTTTCTGGTCTTGACATCAACCAGTTAGCTGACAGATCCATTGCCGAATTTGGTCGACGCCAACCTTTTGACTTGCAGCCTCCTTCAGTTTCGCATTCCACAAGGGCAAAACTCACCAATGACTGGGTTGCTTTTACAGCCAGCAACACCAGCCGTAAGCGCTTGCATTAGTCTAGCCACCATTCGTCCAAAAGCATCCATCCCTTGCCATTCGGACCGACTACACTTCCGGCCTGCCACCGCCATTGGCTGAAGATTCTGTCCATGTCAACACGGACCAAGAGGGCAATCAACCTTCATTCTGCGTCCGTACTCAACCCACAAGTATCAAATGCAAGAACCTCACCGAATGGCGCACCACCCATTCGCAGCATTTATTTCCCTGATGACCCAGCGAATGACGATCCGTCCACCATTCCATTAGCCAAACTTCTCAAGACATTTGAAGAGATAGTTCCGGATTGTTTCCTGTACAAACCTTCCAAATCAGCTGATGCCCCATTTATCAACCGTGGTCTTACCACGTGATTTGGATTTTAACTACGTAACAAAAACGTCAAACAATACAACCTTCTTGGCCAGTCAACCACCCTGTTGACTTGTTTGCTTTGCAACAGTGGCGCCATGTTGGGTCACGGCGAGCCACTAGAGTTGGATAAGGAATTACCACTGCCTATACTTGGCCACAAAACCTGTTTTTTCCGCTTTACCGATGATGATGCAACTACACCGAGACACTTTGACACCATCCTGAATCGGAGTTCCTAACCAGTGAAATGAAGATGGATTTTTGAACTTCTCTCCGCATACAAAGAAATCCCAACATACATTCTCCTAGACAATGACAAGTGCATTCGCCTTGGCCTTAAGGATTTAAGGCTGCATCACAAGCAGATGTCTTGAACATGGTGGTGAACTCCTTATGCGATAAGCTCTCGTCCAATCCATCTTCAGCAATCGTTAACGAAGTGTCAGTCATAATCTCGCAGCTCTTCCAAAGGACCTGTTTTGAGACCTATCATGCAATGAATTGGATCACTCGAGCCCTCTTTAACAACACTCTGTTGATGCGTGATATTGTCTTAAGGTGGCAAAGGGATAATGATTTTGGAAAATATATTTTTTTTACGTTTTTTATTTTTTTTATTGCTAATTATGCTCCATTTATTTCTCTTGCTTTCTGTGAAACCGCTTGTCAATACCTAGTTTACTTTTTTTTATTAATTTTTTTGTAACATAAGAATTCGTGAAGTTTGGCCGGAAGTATGACCGGAAGTTGCTAAGGATTTGGTTTTGAGCCACTTATAATAGGAGTAAAGCGATAATTTTTGATGACAAATAAACTGCACGACGATGTTCTCTTCTTAGTGGTTTTTGGATGTTCTGGTAGTAGTAAGATAAGTGTACGCAGTACCATCACTTCCGGTCACGTGACCACCGCCGCCATCTTGGATTATGACGTCACTTCCGGCCTAAGAAGGTGTACGTACTAACACACCGGAAATGCCACCATCTTGGATCCGTCATATTGGATCTATGACGTCACAAACCGGAAATGGCGTCAAAAAATGCATTTTTCACCCGGAAATGACGTCACAATTAAGTGTTTTACCCACCCAAAAGTGTTTTACCCACCCAACATGATTTACCCTTCTTACCCCTATTTAACCCCTCTATACCCCTCTCATATATTGAAAACCTAAGAAAGTACTCGAAGGTATTAAATATCCTCCTCAGATATTCGTTTTCACCAAAGAGAAATAGTCAATGAACATTAAATCGTTACGTCCTTCTTTTTGTGTCAAACGGTTTGCAGTTGAGTTGCACAGACTATGTTCCTTTATGCTCACTCGTACAAGAGCGACAACCAGTTTCCCCACATAATTAGCATTGAAAGTGAAACCTTGAGTCATGAGTCACGCACGAACAGAAGGGAAAAAAAAAGGAAAACAACTTTGCTTATCAACAAAACCAGTTCGTGATCGTAAAATTAGACCTAGCGTGTCGTCTAACGTGTCTACAACGGAAGAAGAAACCATTATCTCAATTAAAGCTGAATTATAATAGAAAAATGTACAGCCCGAGCAAATTTTCTAAGTCCTACTTTACGAAAAAATTGGGCATGGATTTGTGGTAATTTTATTAAAAATACCTAACAGTGAACTAATTCCTTCCTAACAGAAGCTAGATAGGCTGTGTTTTCGCGCGGGCATGTGTTTACGTAAAGGAAGGGAGCGAATTCACCAACTTCTAAAAGGTGGTGACAACCCTTCTGGACCATTTAGAAATTTTCAAAATTTAGGAAAGTACAAAAAAAAATGGTCCAGGCACGCAATTAAGAAACATGTCTTTAAAATGTTGAAGTTAATAAGCAAATTTTGTGCAAATTTTGAAAATACATAAATTTTGTAAAGTTAAATTTACTGCATTTGTATACGTAAAAACTAGTGTGAGTTGAGAGGAGGGTGTGGGAACTGTGGGACAAAAGTCCCTTGATTTTGTGCTGTATCAGGGCGAAAAATACGTCTTCTGTACAGTCATGTGTTCATGTTGTTTTCTCAAATAAGCAAGGATAGCACAAAAGAAAAATTCGTACAAAGTAGTCATGAATTGTTCTATCCTTGATTATTGAGGTAACAAACAAGTAACACACGTATGAAAATTAGACGCACTCTTCGCCCTGATACAGTTCACATATAAAGTTTTATTTTATTTCAAAATTTTAAAAAGTTTAAAAAGTTCAAAAATCTTCTAAAAATGACTTTTTCGTATGTTGTTCTTCTGACCTAAGAAACAGAAAAGAAAACAAAAACAAGTAAATTAATAAGAGTTAAAAACAAAAATGCAAAAGACCATCAAAGTCGTTACATCCAATAGCTCAAAAAAAATAAATAAACAACATACATGTAATAACATACCAATCGAAAAACAGAAAAATTTCTTCATTGCATATTTCTAAAATATAAATAGTAAAAATGATAGTATAAACATTTTTAAATAAAATAAACAAATTTACCTCATAACAACATAACTGATGGTGTAATTACTTACATTATATTTCTCATACTGGTAGGTACTGGTTTGAAGTTTTGTTTCGTTGTACGAATCAATGTCGAAAATCGTACCGTTTTCCTCGTCATTTCGGAGGGTGGGGGAGGGAAGGAAAAAGTTGTCTCATCCGTCATTTCCTCGTTAATCGGTGGAGGAGGGAGAACAAATGACAGCTGTGTAAGCACCAACGGGCTCCTTGTTGTCAATGGCTCTATAAGCACTGGTGGCTCTCTCGTAGGCAAAGGTGGTGGACGTGATCGTTCCAATAATGGTATTTCGTACCCGTCAGGCGCAACGGATGTGTACCCACCTGTTGTTGGTGTGGGTCCTTCCACCGTTCTCCATGGTGATAAACCATTTAGGATGACGAACGCCAAAACAGCGCTGAACACCCCGTAAATTGCTGCGAAGATGATGTTGATAATAAACCCCACCATGGCTAACAGCTGAATGACTAACTCTCAAACCGAACCAAATGTTCGTCTTATTGTTTTAGATTCCTTTAACCAACCCTGCCAATCACACATCGTGTGAACTAAAATAGTCCCAAATGGACTTTGTGAAGATACCTACGTCACCAGTTATTGAGATGAGCCCATAGACAAAACAAAAATGTCACTTACCTTTAAGTGTTACACATCATGCAGTGTCCACACTCTAAACAGGCAGGGACCGAGATGGCCTCCACCACGTCACCTACCACGTGGAGACCCATTGGCAAAGTGACGTGACACTGTAAGCAGACAGAACGAACAACAACAAAACGAAATACATCACAAACCCATAACGAAAATAAAAAGACACAAACAATACTTTCAAATTGAAAATAAAAATAATTGGAAAACTACCTCGGAGCCAGACGATGGTGTGCCTAATGGCGAATATCGTCTGCGCCGCCAATGATGCCTATAAATAAGAATTAAAGGTACACCATCAATAGAAAAGTTTATAAAAATTTTACCAAATTTTAATTTTAACCTGAAAATCAAGAAAAATACCTCTACGACGTCCCACATCGTTTGGGGCATTATTAGCCCCTCGTCGGGGACGAAACAATCATCCCCGTGCTACAAATAAAATAAAATAAAAAAATGGTCACAAGTCCGCTACAATTTTAAAGGAACTAACTTTCTATTCCCTACTCACCATACATCTCAACACAAATTCTGTAAAAGATAGTTTGCATAACGCAGGGTGCGTCGGTACAACCATCTTGCCTAAACAGCAGTCAGCAGACATATGAGACGCACACTAACCGATATTCAGTTTCATACAAAGAGACCCTAGGGCATAATTTTCTGACTAGTTTCTCAAGTAGAAAAGAAAAGAGATCATGAAGGCGTGCACAAAACGAGGCCAACCAATTGTAGTTAAGCCTTCAGGGACGAAACATCCGCTTCTGACGTAGTAGACGGGAAAATAGACCATTTAGTTAAAAAAAACAAGGTTACCTGTTCCTATCTATGACGTCAGAAATGTAGAAATTGTTCCCTCCCACACAACACGTCAGAAGCGTAGCAACCTTGTCAGAGCCAAATTTGACATACTTTCCCTGCTATAAAACCCCTCAGATCCGTGTAAAAATTGTCACAAACAAATTATCAAGAGGCCACGTCAGTCCTTCTTCACTGCTCTCCAGGTAAGTCAATACATTATTGCTCTTCTCTTATCTCTTATTTATTTAAAAAAAAATTAGAACTTAGACCTAAAGCTATATTATTTTTGTTTACCCTTACCAGGTTTAAAAGGTATAGAAAATATGGGTGAATTTTACGAATTCATGAAATTACAATTTTACGATTTAGGAGGTGCGCACAAATTGTTAGTCACTGTACCTGGTACGGGATTGTACGTTCATATCAGATGTTTCGAAATTACCGACGAGGGAATAGTTCACCTTTTAAACGGGGTAAAAATATCACTACATGACTGGACTCGGTTTTATAACCGTTTAAGTGCGTGGCAATTTCTTTCAAATTTACCTCAAACTCTTTGCCAGTCAGAAAACTTGAAAATATACGTCTCGTTTCCCACAGGGTACGTTACATTCCAAACACCAACTTATAACGGTTGTATCGTAATGTCGGAACTCCAATTTACGAATCTCGCACATGCAGTAAAACGAGTTAACGAGTGGTTATTTTCAAATCTTGACGTACATTTCCGTTTCAACGAAAAGTGATTTTCTTTTCTTTGTTCACAGAAAAAGAGCTCCAATGGGTGATTTTGTTTTAAATTTGGGTGGGAATTTATTATTGAAAATAAATTATTACAAATTACCTGCTCAAATAACCAAATTTTCAGTCGTAGACGGCAGTTACGTGATTCACGAGAGCCAATTTTTCTTGGTATCTCTTCAAGAATGGCAGAAAATGGAACCGATGTTACCTTCTTTCGCGGAGGAAGGCCTCTTTAATCAATCAGGCACACCGACCCTACTGTACCTTTCGACCGAAGCATTAGTGACTCTTGACGACAACAAAGATTTTATTTTATTTTCTGATAATGGGTTAATCACATTAACGGCTCAGCAGTTAAACGTTTTGAAAAAAAATATTGACCTCGATTTTGAATAAATTATTTTCTCAACGAACCTTTTTTTTAATATTTACTTTCTTTTTTTCTAGCGAAATTTAGTGCGTTCTGTATGGCAAATCCTCTACTCCCCATAAAACCAAAACATTCGGTTCATCTTGGGAATAATTTCTTTGCTCAGGTGTCAGAATTTAGCAATAGCCTTAAAGTCCATGTGAGACGTTACAAAGATAATCCTGTGGGATTCACGGCGACCGCATATGGTATTTCGTTAAGTCCCGAAGATTTCTACAATATTAGCGCTCTCTTTCCGAGCTGGTTACCGATTATTGAGCAAGAAAACCCACTCGCGATTTTGATTGAGTCGTCAAAGTGCACGGTCACCTGTTATCATTCGCAAGCTTTGAACAAAACCATTGTGAATTTCGCCAATGCGTACAGGAAGTCCGTGGATTTGAACGTTGATCAATTTAAAGTCTTAATAGACTCAGTCGACCAGCTGTCGGAATGGATTCAACTCTTGTCGAATCAGAATTAAAAATTTTCAATAGAAAATTAGACTATATCGTGACGTGTAATGCAGTCACAATCAACGGACTTTATTACATCAAGGAACTATCATTGGTCGGCCACGATTTAAAGCAACATTTTATTATCAAAATACCAAAATCGGTACTAGAATCAGACATCACTGAAAAGGAACGAAGAACTATTTCGTATTGTGAAAAGTTCATTTTACAACAAGAGCTGAAAAATGAGGCGCTAGACACTCCAATCTTCGTTGTGACTAATGAAATCAAGCGGCTGCAGTGTGTCTCCACTGGAACTGTGTTTTTTGTCAAGGGGGACAAAAAATTAAAAGAATACCTAGAGAAAAAATCTAACGTAGCTTGCGAAGAACTGCCTACTAACACCCCATTGGCTCCCTCTTACTGTGAAATGGACAGATATCAATTCTGTCCTAATCACGTAGCCGCAGCTTGCAGCTTTTTTAAAGCAAAATTTTATTACAAATTCATTTCGCGGAACTAATTTTCAAAATTTTTCCCACCCATATTTAAATACCTCTCACCCGTCACCCAGTCATCAGAACGCACAACAACGAGCATGGACCAACACGTCTCCTCACCCGTCTCTTCACTGTCAATTGCGCAAAATTTCGACGAGGGAGCAGCTCCCACCGTCCAGCCACCACGACCAGCCGACTCCGGCATCGTCCGCCCACCACAACCAGCCGATTCAACCGTCCACCCGATGGAGGGCACGTTACCCACTGAGCCACATCCAGAACTCCCCACTTCAGCTCAACAGCCGCCTACGCCGGCCGGGGAAAGCAAGTGCCGTTCCACACGTTGGCTCAAGCGTAGGAAACTCACGCCTAAGCAACCCAAGGTAGGCGAATTATACTATTGTTACGCCATTGTGAAACAATCAGCTCACGGACAGATAGATAAAGGGATGATGTATAATTGTCTGTCAATATTCGAACACGAATTTGATGTACAAGGGTTTTGCGTCGGTGCAACTGACGCGATTAACTGTTATTTACGTTTTTCAAGACCAGTCAACATGGACGTGGTGTTAGGATTAATGGCTATTCACAAGATAGTGCCTCTGTCTACCAAAACCAAGCAAAAAAAACTATGTAACGAACATTTACGAAAACGATCCTCACCCACTCGAAACGTTGCAGACTGCCGACCGTCATTTAGTGCCTTTTGACCTGCTCTTACCGAACTTTCTCGCAAAATATGCAAAAGCTCCGTTGGATTTAAGCGACGCCTTTTTAGTAAAGTACGCCGCAAACTTCCCTTACGTTGCGGCTCGAATCGCGAATGTAGAAGCTCAGTACTCGCCACCCAAAAACGAGATTGAAATGTAACTAAGTTGCTTAAATAAAAAAAAATTTTTTGAGATGTAAAATACTATTTCATTTCCTAAACACCTACATCATTCTCTATTCCATGTAAGAAAAATTTAATATACAGTTCAAATTATTTTTTTTGTTAAAGGTACATCCCTCTTCCTATAAAGAGCCAGCCATCCATTACCGATCCCTCAAAACCAGTGATGGATTTGTCCCTAAAGCACCCCTCTAATCACTTAATAGTAGGTCCCTCAGGAACTGGAAAAACTGAATTAGTTTCTAAATTAATTTTAAATGCCGAAGAAGTGTTCAATCCCGTTCCGACATCCATGACAATTTGCTACGGAGCGTGGCAGATTGCTTACGAAACTTTAAAATCCAAGTGCAAACTTCCAATAACCTTTATACAGGGAGTCGACAAAGATATTTACGAATCCGTGCCTTCGGGTGCATTACTTTGCTTGGACGATTTGGCGCATTGTTTAAAAATCGAATTACTAAATGATGCCTGGGTTAAAGGGGGACACCACCGTAATTTAACTCAAATATTAATAAGTCATAACTTGTATCAGAAAAATTTACGTACAGTCAACTTAAATACGCATTATTTCTACTTGTTCAAGAACGTACGTGACGTTTCTACATTACGTCACCTGGCGGTTCAAATGGGATACGCACCAGCCTTTTTAGTTAGCATATATAAGGCAGCTACGACGGACGGTCGCGGGTATTTGTTCTTAGATCTTCGATCCGATACGCCGGACCAATTACGTTTCAGAGGCGATTTGTTCAAAACACCTCTCGTTGTTTACATGCCCAAGAATGTCTAAGCAGCGAGTCAAAGACTATCTACCCGTGTTAGCTCTGCTTTCGTCCCGTAAAGTCAAGCCGCACGTGAAAAAAACTCTAATAGCTTGCGCAAATATCCAAGATATAATTTGTTCCGTCGCCCTTAATATTCTCAGAGGAAATTTCCCGTTAAATCAAGCTCTAAAGTCCAAACTGAGGAGATACAAGAAAACTCTGCTCGCAATTTCAACAAAAAACTATTCACGTGCTAAGAAAACTAAAAACATTACTAAACTCCAAACGGGCGGCTTTTTTCCATTATTAGCTCCGCTCCTGAGCGCCGTCGCAGCACCTTTAATAGACGCAGTGAGTGGAATATTTGCCACATAAACAAAACTAACCTAAACAAACTATGTTTCGACGCATGCAACTAGTGCCTATCGCGGACGAGTCTGCCTCGCTCGCTGCGGCTGCCGGTGTTGGACCTCCAACCGTCGCTCCGGGTCCCAACGTCTTGACCAAATCACCTTACGTTTGTCCGTTGGGTAATCTAGACGTTGCCATGCGCGAAGTACTGTCAAACCGTGACATTGACGATTTTTCCAAAGCCAAATTGTACACTCAAACGCTCCAACGCGCGGGAGGGAGGCAGCAGCAGCAGCAGCGAGCGAGGAAGCGCCGCAAACGTTGGTATTCGACTGGAGCGATATGGATGATGAAGGAACCAAAGCTGACGTTGATAGTAGCGGGGGAAAAAGCTCTCGTTGCCGCTCTCCCTTACGACGAACCTACTAAAAAGGATCCTAATGTGTTTTGGGTACCTGACAAACACAGAGGTCGTATAAGGAAATTTTTAGAAGAAGGCAAAGTGCTCTACGATACAATGGGACAAATCGCGGATCATGAAACTGGTTTAGCTATCCCCGGTTCGAACGTAGTTCAGCTGATTCACGGACGAATTTCTGATAATAAATCATTCAGAGAGAAGATGATGCATGCTCCGGGCTGGTCGGTCGTTTCCAGTTTAATTCCCCGGAATAGTTACTTACGCAGATCCTCCGGTATAATACTACCTACACCCCCTCCCCTCGTCAGTTCATTACGTTCTTCAACGGACGATGAGCAAACGGCCCTAGGCGCCGTCGGCGGGTGCAGCAGCAAAAGTAAAAAAAGGCAATCGTCATGGTCGAGTGAGTTTTTTTAATGACATACTAAACACCCATTATTACGATCCTAAGAGTTCTGGTAGCCTGGGGGGTGCGAGACGGCTTCATAAGCGAGCCTCACTCGTCGATCGAAGAATCACGCTCGCTTTTGTTAAACGATGGCTACAATCTCAGGACACGTATACATTATTTAAGCCAGTGACCAGGTCATTTGAACGAAACCGGATCAGAGTGAAGAACGAGAGAGACACAATTTCGGCCGATTTAGCTGACGTGTCCAACCTCGCGGCGCATAATGACAACTATAATTTTTTTTTGGTCGTAATTAATGCCTTCTCGAAGTACTTGTGGGTTCGTCCAATTAAAAGAAAGGATGCAATTTCAGTTTCAACAGCATTACGTGATATTTTGCTTGATCCACGTGCCTCGAACGTGGAGTTTTTTACCAGTGATCCCGGGAGTGAGTCCAAAACAGAGCCGTAGGACAGCTGCTACGTCAGCACAACATCAAACAGTATACTACACGCAACGAAGAAATTAAATCGAGTATCAGCGAAAGAGTGATACTCACGCTCCGTGGTCGAATTTCACGTTATTTACATAAAAACAATACGATGAGATTTATCGACGTACTTCAAGACATTGTTGAATCCTACAACAATAGTTATCATTGCAGCATTAAAATGAAGCCCACTCAGGTTAACGAATCTAATACTGGTGAAGTTTTCGTTAATCTTTATGGAGGTGGAGGGTTCCGAACCGGCGATCCGGTGAGACTGGCTTTGAAAACGCACATTTTCACACGTGGCTACCATCCAAGATGGACTCAAGAAGTTGCCTACGTCAGTAGTAAAAATCTCAAACATCCCATTACGACCTATACCGTTAAAGACTGGTACGGCGAACCGATTATCGGTACTTTTTACAAGCAAGAATTACAAAAAGTAGCCGAGCCTACATCTTATAAAATTGAAACTGTGCTGAGAACACGCAGGAAACGAGGAGGCGGGACCGAGTATTTGGTTAAATGGGAGGGTTATCCAAAGTCCTTTAACACTTGGGTTTTAGACCTAGAACAGTTAAGATGAGTGAGGATATATTTTTAACCCTCCCTAGTAATTCTTCTATGGATATTTTTCCGTATAATACGCTTCAAAAATACATCACTCTGTTGTCAACACCTTTAAATCTGTCCCGTGACTACGAAGTGGCTTTGTGCGAAATTTCGTTTCCAAATAACATAAATCAAGATTCTGCAATTATTTTAAAAAGTGCTGACGAGGAAGCTCTTGGAGTACAGCTTTACAGAGAGGAAGGAAAGATTGTTGGAGGGAGGTCATTTGAGTCCTATCGAAAGCACCGCAATTTTACCTTCAACTAAGGGCACGAAACGATACTCTAGTTACAAGGAATTAATGAACCGTATCAATCTCGACATTCAAGACTTAAAAAAACAATTGCCCGACGGCGATCATATGAAGACTTCCGAGGACCCGCGCATCTTGTACGACGAAAGTACACACACGTTTAATATTCGTAATTACGAAGGCGAAGAAACGTACGTCAGGCTTTATTTGGGTCCTAAATTAGCTTCTCGTTTTGGCTTCCCAAAATTTGAAATGCTTCCAGATGTTGTGGAGCACTCCGTTGAAACTTTGGTGCCAGTCATGGAAACGACTAATACTCCCGTGGACAGTATATACGTGTACACAGATCTAATCCAAGCTAATCACGTTGGTGACTACAAAGTTCCCTTATTGAGAATCGTACCGGTTCGTGGTCAACCGGGGGAAGTTTGCAACATTGAGTTTAATAGGTTGTACTATTTTCCTATTCAAAAAGAAAGTTTTCAATTTATTGAAATTTTGTTAACTGATGATTCTGGGAGACCTATATTTTATATAATTCCTATATAACTACCTGTCTTTCCCCCTTCGGTGTCATTTTACGTCAGGAGGGTCAGTATGGCGTACCTTCACCCAAATTCGTGCGAATGTCTGCTGAATAATTTAGATTTGTTCAGCGTCAGCCCCGTTCAGTTATCGATTCAAAAAACGAAAATGGTAGAGTATAGACCCGTCGCTACGATAGGAGCTAATCAAGTAATCGATTTTTTTGGTTCCGGGATCCGACGATTACATCGATATATCACAAACGTTAATTTACATGCGTGTTAAAGTTGTAAAATCGAGCGATGGTTCGGCCTATACGGCGGACGAAAGTAAACTGATGGGGCCCGTCGATTTGTTGTTGCACGGACTTTTTTCTCAAGTTGACATCAGTCTGAACGGTAAACTGGCTACTGGTACCAACGACCATTATGGATACAAAGCATTCATGAAGACTATTTTGAGTTATGGTAGTGAAGCAAAAAAGACGCAGTTGGAATCCTCACTTTTTGCACCCTATGCTACGCGACAGAACAGAACGACGAGTGGGGCTGAGCTAGATCTGATAGGACGAGTCAGTCACGATTTAGTGAACCAGTCACGACTTCTGCTAAATAATACAGAACTGAAATTCAGATTCGTGCCTCAACGAGCAGAATTCTGCATGTATTTAAACGCCGCAGGTATAACCACCGCCCTCTCGCCCGTCATTGTTCCGTTAGATGCGGCCCTGGCCCTCTATATTCGCAAGGTTACCCCTTACCCCTCTATTCTACTAGCTCACGCCAGAACGCTCAGTACAGTTTCCTCGGCAAAATATCCTTACAGAAAAACTGATTTTAAGAGTCACACTTTGTTACGAGGTACACGCAGCGCGGCGATCGACAATATTTTCAACGGTGACGTTCCTAGTCGAGTTACTATAGGATTAGTTAAACACGCAGCCTTCAATGGGGTTTATTCAAACAACCCCTTTTTCTTCGAACATTTTGGTTTGACTTCGTTAGCTCTGTTGGTCGACGGGGTGATGCACAACTCGAAACCTCTAACTTGTGATTTTGACAATAATAAATATGTGCAAGCTTACATGTCGCTGTACGAAGGACTAGGAATACAGTACCACAATACTGGCGTGGACATATCTTACGCCGGTTACAAGTCGACTGGTAAGACATTGTTTTGCTTCGATTTGACAGCCGACGGAAACTCGAACGATCCTACTCACGTGTCTTTAGTTAACAATGGCATTGTGCGTGTCGACTTGAAATTTTCTACTGACTTGGCTCAAAACGTCACGGTTGTGTTTTTGGGTGAAAAAGAAGCTTTGTTGGAAATTGACAAAAAAACGAAACGTACTCTCTACAGAATGAATACGAAACAAATAGACGATATATTGCGTCCGTTGTGTAGTGATTTTCAAGGTGTGTTCCCTTCTAATCATATTCCGGAAGGGAACGGTTGGTCCGTTATTAATCTCGACAAATGTGACAAGCCTGGCAGTCATTGGGTGGTTTTGGGTGACTGCGAGTACTTTGATAGTTTTGGATTGTTACCTCTTACAAGTACTTTGCTCGAACATTTAAAGAAAAGGTGTGATGGAAATAGGTGGTGGTACAATACTATAAAGCTTCAAGATTTTAACACGAAAACTTGTGGTCATTTTTGTATTTATTATATCTTAAAACGTTGCGAAGGGGCTTCCCCTCTTCAAATTATTGATTTTTTAAGTGTTAAACCTGATGTAGAACGGTTTGTTTACGATTATGTTAATAAGCTTGTAGTGTAATTGTTTATTTTTATGTTAAATAAATTTGTGTAATTTTTATTTATTGTGTATTTTTCTTCTTCCTCAGGCATAGAGATGTTCACGTGTGGACAATGCGGACGGACGTACGGGACGAGGGCGCTCCTGGCACGGCACACGAGGGCCTTCCACGACCGAGATCACGTTTGTGACGTGTGTCATAGGTCCTTCGCAAACGACATCAACCTGCGACGGCACGCCAGAGCACACCTCGTCAGGTGCCCCGTCTGCCGGTGTACATTCCCGACGCACGATGCTTTCCTGCATCACAGCATCGAGGCTCACACCACCCGACCACCAGAGCCACCAGTGTTCAAGGAAGAGGCATCGGTGTTTAAGTCGTACTTCAAAAGGTTTACGTATACGTTGTGCAGCGATACGCGTGACGTTTGTGACTATTTGGAGAACGTGAGACGTAACCTTTTGACTCTGTTCTCCTCTCTACTCGAACAGATAGGACAATTTAAATTTCTACTCTGTATCAGCGTTGTTTTGGAGAAAATACGTTTCGATGGAGAAACTGAACGTATGCCCATCTATTTGTGCAGTGGTGCGCATCAACTGTTGTGTTCAGATTTTCTTGATACTGAATTACTTGGTGCCATTGGTAAACTTCTTGATCAATTGGACACTTTTCAGAAACATGGTTCGGGTTGGGTGGTTTTTAGGATCGACGGTTGTGACGTTCATATGGGAAGGTATGTACCTTTAAGCGGCGGGTGTGGAAATGTAGTACTTGACAAATTTTTGCGAGATAAGCATGCTGTAGTGAACGTTCTGTGTGATGACAATAAGTGCTTCGTGTACAGTGTCCTGGCTGGGTTGTATCCTGCGAATGATAACATCAATAGAGTGAGCCATTATCGTAAATATGACAAATGGTTGGATTTTAGCGGGCTTTCCTTTCCTACACCTATAAGTGAGATTGCAAAATTTGAATCATGGAATAACTTGTGCATTTTATTGTATGGGTACGAAGACAAAAATGTCTTTCCAATTTATTTGAGTAAACGAACCAATTGTCGGGAAGTTAAACTATTGTTGGTTAACGGTAATCATTACTGTTGGATTAAAAATTTCAATAGGTTGGTGCATACAAACGATAAGAAATATGTATGTCACTATTGTTTCTCGTACTTCCGTTCCGACGCTG
>JAHWFP010211649.1:10093-33242 GCA_023313725.1 Lithobius niger | reverse complement strand
TTTATTCGGACATTGTGGCCGAAACTCTAGTGGGGGACGTTCTGGCGCCTTTATTACGATTGGTGCGGGTTGGAATGGGGGACAGGACTAATGAAATTTTTACAAAGCCCTACTACAGACCTCTAGATCGTTTGAATTTCGAGACTATAAGAGTATATAATGTTGGATATGGGAATGGACATTCCATTTCAGTCCGGAGATGTTAGCCTGACACTACATTTTAGACGACGTCCTTAGAAAAAAAATGCGAGTCCCTTACCAAAGGATTAGATCGTTGCGTATGCATGCATCACTATTGCCCTAGCCGGAGAGGAGGTGCCGCTTATTTTACAGGGGGACATATACAAAGAGGATCGGGGGATTTGGAGATTTTTTGGGAGGAATTTTTCGCTCGGCTGTCCCGTTTCTTAAAAGAGGTTTAATGGGGATAGGCCGATACACTTTAAGATCAGGAAGGAAAATGATAGACGATGTCGAGTCTGGTCAATCACTTAAAGACGCTGTTCGGACGAGATGGACGGCTGCTAAAAATGATGCCATAGCTGCTGCTACGGGAGGCCAGATGGGAACAGGTTGCAAAAGGAAAAGGAAGAGAAAATGCTGCCAGTCCGGAAGCGGGAAGAAGAAGGTGAAGTTGCAACAACACCCTCCCAAACGAAGAAGTAAACCTAGAAGAAAGGCGGACTTTTTCGATTAAAAAGTATTTAGGCCCATACCGTACTACATCCCTTTTCATTCCTCGTCATCATGTCGTTAAAACCAGACTGTGATTCCGCCCCATGCACTAAGGAAGAACTGGAACTTTTTACGACACCACCAGTACAAATGACTAAACGACGACACCTTGGTCAAATATCACCCCTTAGCAACATTATCCGACAGCGCCCCTATCGAATTCGTAGTGCCCGGAGCTGCTGACTGTCTGTTGGATTTGAGTCAATCTTTTATACACATACAGTGCAAAGTAGTTAAAGGCGTGTCGACGACTTTACTTGACACTGATAAAGTTGGACCAGTAAATCTGCTTCTGCATTCTCTGTTTTCGCAATGTGATTGCACCTTAAATGGGAAACGAGTATCCAACAGTGAGAACGGTTATGCCTTTCGTTTTTATTTTGAAACATTATTGACCTATGGTTTCGATGCTAAAAATGGCCACCTTTCCAGTCAGTTGTGGCAGGCCGATACTGCCGGTAATTTCGATACTGCTAATCCTGGTGGGAGTAATAATGGTCTTAAAGAACGTGCCAAACGTATAAAAAATAGTAAAATTGTAGACTTGTACGGTTGCCCCCACTGCGACTTGTTTCAAGAAGACAGACTCTTATTGAACAATGTTGACCTACGTCTCAAATTAAATAGAAGTAAAGATGCGTTCTGTTCAATGACCCACGAGGCTACCCCGAGCTACCGTGTCAACATCGTTAGCGCAACATTGTTCGTTCGTCGCGTCACACTATCACCGGCAGTGTTGATCGGGTTCAAAGAAGGTTCCGCAAAATATCCCATCCGCCACGTGGAAATGAAGACTTTTACCCTACCTCAAGGCAGCTTGCAAGGGAACCTCGACAATGCCATCCTAGGAAACATGCCTTCGTTTTGCCTTCTAGGACTGGTTTCAAAAAGTGGCTACAATGGCAGTTATACTAAAAATCCGTACAATTTCGCCCATTATGACGTTAATTACCTCGCCCTGCAAGCCGATGGAAAAACTATTCCCTCTATTCCATACAAGCCAGACTGTACAAATTCTTTATACGTACGAAATTATTACTCACTTTTTCAAGATACCAACAAATTGGTCTCGGGCTCGCCTCCACCCATCCCATACGCCAACTACCCTGATGGCAATGCATTATACGCCGTTGACTTGACTGCCGATAAAAGCCAAGGAGAGTGTCATTACAACCTTATTCGTCAAGGATTCGTCGTAGATGTACGCTCCTCCCCCCCCCCCCCCCGGATTAAGGTTATACCCAATTGCCATCACTCCCAACACTAACGTGATTAAAATCTAAACATCCGAGTTAATAACACTACTAAGAGGATGGCACAACTACCAAACAATAATCCCTAAAATATTTATTTTTTATTTTTAACTTCTGCATAGTGCGTTGAACATGAAGCTGACGGATGTTATCTCCCATTCCGCTAGTCAAAAAGTAATAAGCTTACAGGGTGCTTAGTTCAGTTTTACTGACCGTTGTGTTCCCTGAGTAACAGTTTTGCTACATGAAGTCAAATCTACTTCCATTGATAACAAAGGGAGAACTGTGAGTAGTTCGTATAATAGTAGATACTGCGGCGATTCTGAAAACATAAATAAGAAAAACCCGCATTAGCCTGCTCTTGTCCATGGTGGTGATGCTACTGGGGAGGGGGGGGGGTGGAAGAGGCAAGGGTGGGCACTGCATCGTAACATTGTTCCGTGCTCACCCAGCTTACCGTTACTCAAAACTTGCACGTAAAAATACAAATCCAAGTTGTTTGTATTAATACAGTATTAAACTTTAATACCCGGCTGATTAAAAGAAAGTTGGTAGTTAGGCATAGTATTGGACGGGGGTAGTCTACGGCAATCGTATTGCTACTAAAACAGTGGTCCACCCAAGTCGAATTGGTGCCAGACCTTGCCCCCTTCCCCCCTCCCAGACAGTTTATTTGGGCGTCACTACTGCCTTAACAGAACTGCACCAGAGCGCTGCTATTGTCCGTGCCTGCAGGATGAAATCACTGCTTACTACAGCTCTGCAGCTCTGGTGGCTGGCTGTGCACATGTATCACGTAATCATATATTTACCCTGCCACTCCCCCCGGTGCATTGCCAGCGTTGACAGGAGCAGGCTCATGCGGTTTTTTTCTTGTTTATTTATGATTTCAGAATCGCCGCAGCATCTACTATTATTGTTCTCCATTTGTTCTCATTGAAAATAGATTTGACTTCATTACATGTAGCAAAACTGTTACTCGGGGAAAGCAACGGTCAGTAAAACTGAACTAAGCACCCTGTAAGCTTATTACTTTTTGACTAGCGGAATGGGAGGGAACATCTGTAGCTTCAAATTCAACGCACTATGTAGAAGTTAAAAATCTACAAATATTTTAGGGATTATTGTTTGGTTGCTGTGCCATCCTCTTCTAACTTTTCGTTTGCTAAACATAGCCCAAGCCCAACTCTAATTTGGTTTACCACTGTACGTCTGGGAGTAATGGGTGGGAGGGGAAGCAACATGCGTTTATAGGCCTGGGGAAAAAGACGTCAGTTTAAAACTTTACGCTGCGCCCCCGGGTACAACAAACGTAAATAATATGTCGACACTCGTCACTTCTCACTGCAGCTCTCCCCTCCCACTTCGTTGACATAGAACAACCTGTCGAGCAGGGAAGCTTAGCCAAGCAGGGAAGCGTCCGGCAGCGAATGTAACATTGGAAATGCCTCTGACTGTACTCATGCTGCCATCCAATACTCACTCACTGAAACCAGGCTTGCATTTGGGCTCTACAAGGCGTGCAAAACCCTTCAGTGTCAGTGACAAGAAAATCCCTCGTAAGATCAGGCAGAGTACTTACGTTTACATTAATACAACAGAACTTGTTGATTTTTTAACATATCCGTGTAATGACTAACCTGCAGCCAAGCATTAACTTATCTGCGAGAGCAACAAGCCTTATATGGAGATTATAGATCAATAAGACACAGTGCACACGAGCCTTGTTACCAAACCCCGAATAGCCAACTTGACTCTACATCATATGCAGACTGACTCTACATCATATGCAGACTGGCAACCTATAGGTGCAACCAGGGTACTCTACAATTTGTCACTGAGGCTACAACAGATGGGACCACCGGCTACTCCTAGTAGACAAGTGCCTTATATTCAACAAATTAGAAATAGCCAGCCAAATCCAATTTCGCAACAACACCACCATTGTGGCCTTTTCTGTATTTTCTTATTGGGGTAAATTATGCACCGTCAGAATGAGACTGGTCAGCGCCTGACTAAACTTGTTAGTGATGGGGCGTTCATGTATCAAGCTGAATGTATCAGGGAAGACTTCAACAATTCTTCTTTAACAATGGGATAGTCTGGGGAAATTTGCAAAAAGCGATCATGATATTCTGTTAATAACCACCTCTATAAGCAACGCTAGAATACTTAAATCAGTTGTGCGTCATAATCTTTCCAATCGCTGCTTACAAATTTGTATGGACGACGGCGAATTGATATGTGGTGCTCTTTTAATAATAAAATTAATTCCTTTTTCAATGACTGTAGTTGTGTTTACTCCAGCACGGCACACTTTCAGCCTAAATGGTTATCACGAGCCACTATCAAACTTTTAAGAAAACGTAACCATTTTTGGGCTAAATAGCGTTCTACCAAAAAACACCAGCATTATGCTGAGTGTGAAATCATGGCAAAAAAAATTAAACGTGACATCCGACGTGAAAAAGAACAGTTTGAAAAAAAGCTTGCCTTATCTTCAAATCTAACTCAAAAGAATTCTACCAATATGTTAAAAGCTCACAAAAATCACAGATTTTAGTTGGGCCTCTCAAAAATGCTGCAAACCTGAAAATTTGTGACCCACATCAAATGGCACAGTTGCTAAGCGAAACCTTTAAGGAAAACTTCGCACCGCCCCTGTTGGTTATCGAATTTGGCCTCCCATAACTACGCCACTTATTTGTATACCTCCATTACTGTTCACCGAGGAAAATTTGGCTAGGGCTTTTGCTAAACTTACGCCAGGTAAAACCACAGGACCAGACACAATCTCCTCAGATTTCTTAATCAAATTCCAAAATAAACTAATACCAATTCTTATGAGATTATTTAATAAATTTTTTGCAGAAGGGTTCATCCCCTTCGAATGGCGTCACGCACATGTAACACCAATCTACAAAAAAGGCCCTCGACAGGATCCATTTAATTATCGACCTATTAGTATTACATCACAATTAGGTAAACTTTTAGAATCTGTCTTGTATAACCACATTTTCAAATTTATTGAAGAAAATAAATATCTCAGCTAAACCCAACATGGATTTAGGGGGGTGGATTGAGGCTTAATGGCGCGTCGACAACTTGGTCATTAGCGCCAACCTCAGTCACAGTGCAGTGGTCCGGGTTGCCACTGCACCACACATTACAGAGATGTTATTCAAACCCCTAATCTAAATCTTGTCATACATCTGTACCTCCTGCAAAAATTGAAAAACACCGGACAGGAGGACAGACTTATCGCCCAACTGACGCGCAATGTCATGCGGAAGATGGAACCGACAACGAACACCATCAAGATGGCGACAATCAACAAGTAAGTGCCGGACCGTAAGTGGCCGTCGACACCAAGAGCATTCAGGAGGGTCAACCCCCCGCAAAAGGAAACAGTGAGTAAGTCGGGTGTGACCAATTCGCAAACGGGCCAACACAACCTCCTCACGGCGACTGCGGCGACACGCCGAGTGCCACTCCTCGACAGTGCCTTTGATGGCCCGTAACTTATTACCGTCCTGTCTGTCCCACAAGGTTTGCCAAAAAGCGTGTAACCTCAGACGCAGAGTTGGAAAGGCATCTGAGGGAACAAGGCTGAGATCCCTACCGAGAGGGCCAGAAAGGGCCCCTTTCGCAGCAGAATCAGCTTGTTCATTCCCTGCTATCCCAACATGGCCCGGGATCCAGCAGAAAAGCACGGTTTTCCGCCGGCCAGGCAAGCGGGAAAGCAAAGCTTGGACACGTTGTGTCAAGGGGTTCCGAGGATTGTAATTCGCCAAGGACTCCAGGGCACTCATGGAATCACTAAAGACAATGAAATGCGTGCCCTGAAGGTCAAGGATCCATTCCACCGCCAAACCAAGAGCCAAAAGCTCTGCAGAGAACACAGAATAGCCTGATGGAAGGCGATGGGCAACCGTTACACCCTTACACACACAAGCACACGCCACGCCAACGTCGGACTTCGACCCATCAGTAAACAGGCGCTGATAACCGGCGTACTGAGAACTCAGCCGCCGGAACTCCTGTAAGTACCTTGCTGGTAGAGTGGAACCCTTCGGGAGGGACGCCAGAGCAAAAATGAAACTGCCACCTGGGACAAGCCAAGGGGCAACTGGCATTCTCCCAAGCCTCAAGACGCAGGGCATTTCAAAGGCTATCTCCTGACAGGACTGCTGGAGCCTATCGCGGAAATCACCCTTACCCACCCTGCGTCTACCGACTCGCAAGTCTGGCCCAAAAACCATGGACCAAGCAGGACTGGATTGCACAGCACGCAAACGCACAGCATACTGAATGGCAAGCTGTCGCCGACGAATGGCCAAAGGTGGCTCCGAGGCCTCAGCATAGAGGCTGACCACTGGAGAAGTTCGAAAAGCCCCAGTCGCCACACGCAGGCCACTGTGATGCACTGTGTCCAACATCTGGAGAGTGGAGTCACTAGCCGAATCATAGACCATACACGCATAATCAAGTTTGCTGCGGACAAGGGCTCGGTAGAGGCGCAACATGGCAGCGCGATCGGCACCCCATGAAGTGCCCGACAGGACCCGCAAGATGTTAAGCGCCCGCAAAGCCTTGTCTTTAAGCTGACGTAAGTGTGGAAGCCAAGACAACCTGGAATCGAACACCAGACCCAGGAAACGTGCCTGTGGGACAACAGGAATTTGTGTCTGTCCCAAGTACAGGCAAGGATCCGGGTGCAGTGTTCGTTGGCGGCAAAAGTGGATGCACACAGTCTTGTCCGGAGAAAACCGGAAACCATTACTTACCGCCCAGGTCTGGACTTTATTAATTGCCAGCTGTAGCTGCCGCTCGCAGGTCTGCATGCGAGCTGCCCGAAAGCGCAGGCCGAAGTCATCGACAAACAATGACTGGGGAACAGCAGCTTGCTGAGCAATGGGGTTGATCCCTATAGCAAACAAGACGACACTAAGAACACCCCCTTGAGGCACACCATTCTCCAAGACAAACGGGCGGGAAAGAGTCGCCCCGACACGAACGCGAAAAGAACGGCCTGAGAGGTAAGCAGAAAGCAACAGTGGCATCTGTCCACTCAATCCATAGTTATAGAGATTACGGAGAATCCCATAACGCCACGTCGTATCATACGCCTTCTCCAAGTCAAAGAAAACCTGAACCAGATGATGACGCAGGCGAAAAGCCTCCCTCACATGTGATTTAAGGGCAACTAGATGATCGATAGTTGACCGAAACCGTCGAAAGCCACACTGGGACACAGATAAGAAACCCCGTGATTCCAACACCCACACCAACCGCTCACTGACCATCCGTTCCATAAGTTTACAGACACAGCTAGTCAGAGCGATTGGGCGATAACTGGAAGGGGAAGTAGGGTCTTTGCCCGGTTTTACAATCGGGATGACCACTGCTGTCTTCCACGCTGCTGGAATAGAGCCCTCTGCCCACACACGGTTGAACATCCCCAGCAAGAACTGCTGGGAGGCAAGGGTCAGATGTTTCAACAGTTGATAGTGAACATCATCAGGCCCCGGGGCGGAGTCATGCGACTTGGACAAAGCTGAAACAAATTCCTGCCAGGTAAATGGTAAATTGTACTCCTCTAGCCCATCGGAGCGAAAGTCAAGAAAGCGAGCCTCTTCTCTACGCTTAATTCCGAGGAAACCAGGATCATAATGGTCATCACTCGAGACCCGGGCAAATGCAGACGCAAGACAATTGGCGATATCTGGCACAGAAGAGATCACGGTATTCGCCACCTTCAGCTGTGAAACCGGGGAATGCACGCTCCTCCCCGAAATCTGGCGCACCTTCCGCCACACCTGCTGAGAAGGCGTGGAGCGCGTGATCGACGAAACATAAGCTGCCCACGAAGCACGTCTAGCCTCACGGATGACATACCTGGCACGGGCACGACAGCGCTTAAACGCTACAAAGTTGCCAGTAGTCGGGCTGACCGGATTTAGGCCAGGTCATTCCACAGTAACTAACCTTTTATGTTTCTATGCTAATTTCTACCCTCTTCTCGATGAACATATACCAGTTGACATTTTTTATATGGATGTTATTAAAGCCTTTGATTAAGTCCCGCACGATTTTTTAACTCAAAAATTAAAAACCTTTGGAATCCTGGGGCCTATTTTGGACTGGATTACAAACTGGTTGTCAAAACGAACGCAAGCTGTCGTTATCGGGGGTTGTCACTCTAAAACTACTCCTGTTACTAGTGGAACTGTTCAAGGTTCGGTACTTGGCCCTTTACTTTTTTTGATATATATTGACGACTTTGGAAGTGACACAACAGCACCTATGGTTAAATTTGCGGATGATTCCAAGTTGGGCACTAGCTTACACTTACCTGAATTTTCAACCCTTTTTCAAACTGATATCGATAAATTGTTTTCATGGAGTATTAAATGGGAACTTTCTATACACCCTAAAAAATCTGTCATCTTACATTTAGGCTACAACAACCCAAATTGCATTTACTATTGGGGTACTGCTGAACTACAGTCAGCAAACCAGGTTACTGATCTTGGTATTTTAATAGAAAGTGATCTTAAATTCTCTGCTCATATTACCAAAGTTATCACCAAAGCTAATTCTACCTCTACTTTAATTAGTCGTACCATCACGTCACGCCAACTGGATGTTTATTTCAAACTTTTTTTATCTTTAGTTCGACCTATTATTGAATACGCAGTTGATTTTTGGCAACCTTATTTGAAAAAAGACCTTGTTGCCCTCGAACAAGTACAACAACGTTTTAATAAACATGTTCCTAACCTTTCTAGTTTTACTTATGAACAGCGCCTACAACTACTAAGTGTGCCATCATTATGGTGGCGCTTTTTTCGAGGAAGTATTATTACTCTGTACAAAATTTTGCAATTAAATTATGGTGGACCCCTTCTCAAAAATAAACTCCACCTACAAATATACAAGGCTACACGTGGTCATCAACTCAAGCTTGAATTTCAATACCATGAACATGAATGGGGACGGCATACTTTTTTCTCAGTTTACTCTGCATTTGGAATGGCCTACCAGAGTTGGTTGTAATGGCCCCATCTGTTAATAGCTTTAAAAACAGTTTTGATAAACATATCAGTCTTGTGGCACCACACCTTACTTTTTTTTTTTTTTTTGTGTGACACCACACCTTTTTTTTTTTATTCTTGTGTATATTGTTAAATGAATATCAGCTCGGCCAAATGATGTCTTAAATCTCATTTTTCTAGTATATATACCCACAGTAATTTATTTGCATGTATACATACACTCATACTATGAATTTAAAAATAGTCTAAATTGTTATTTAGTGTTTTGATATATAGCATATATACTAAAAATATCAATGATATATTTGTAAGTCGAAAATATTTGTCTTGTTACGGTTTATCCTGGATTATTAATTTTTTTTTCTTTTGTATTTTCTGATGCCTCCTGTCTTGTAATGCCCAGCCTTGGGCGATTAGACGGTTAATAAAAGTTAAAGTTAAAGTTAAAGTCCATGCAAATCTTTCAATTAATAACATAGCTAGAGCATTTCTGGTTGATGCTGAATTTCCTGAACCCTTTCGGGTGGCACGCCTGTCTGAAGACAACTTTGTTGCATAATCCCACACGACATTTTCCCATTTGTGGACTGGACGAGTCGTCGGGAATCTCGTGTATGCCATTATCCTGTAAGGAAGATCGCAATTTATCACTCAAGCAAAGCCCCCCCCCCCCCAGGTGGGTGTGGGAAGGCTTTGGTTATTCCTAAATTCAGGTTCGTTACTGATCTGTAACAGATTAGCCTGTTTTTAAATGTTCTTCTGTTTAGCTACTATTTCTCCAGGAACTACGATCTTCCTTGTATGTCGTATCGGCAGAAACATGGGTAGGCTACTCAGTTTAGTAGTCCGTTGTGGCTGCTGGTTCATTATAATACATAAAAATACCATTTATTTATTTTGTGCTAATTTAACTTGGATCCCACTTGTTAAAATGCATGCGAAGAAAAGTTACGTGGATCCTTTTTTTTCCTAAAAGTTGCATCCGGCTTTTACAAGCCATGAGACGTGATTTTCTGTAAAACCCTTCGAATTTACTTAATGTTTATTAAGGTAAATGTCAGATTCGTTTGGATAAAAATATGTAACGTCTGTTGTAACCTTCCACTCGAGAAAAATGTAAATATTGTTAAATATTGTCATTTGAGAAGAAGATCAACCTTGTGTCGGCCGTTTTTACGAATTGCATTTGTGACCATAGAAATGTACTTCAGCTTGTATCCAGAAAACTGTAAGTACAAATGCGGTTGGAACCAATCTCGAAATCTTTTAGTTTAGGCATTAAATAAAATTCTAGTTAGTTTAAAATATAAATTGGTATTTTAATCTAGGTTAAACTTATAGTTTAGTGCTTCGTTATTTAACAGGTTCACGTAACGTAATGGCAAGAGCGTCGCGCTCGTAGGCTAGTAACAGCTGTTAGCTAGTGCCAATGGCAAATTTTAGATTTGCGTGTCAACTCACTTAGAGTTGGAATTTTTTCATTTATCGAGCTTTAGTCCTACAGCTATTAACTCGTAGTATTGCATAGCATTATTATTTTTTAAATAAAATTAAATTAATGTCAGCGCATTTCAGTTTGAAATTAGTATTGCTGACCCTATGGTCGTCAAACCGGAACCAGATCGAAGAGAGCCGTTTTTGGCCAATCACAGGGCACGAGCTCGGCCAATGGGATGCTCACGTGCTTGGATGCTCTTTTCTCAGTCTTGAAGAAAGCGCGGGCGCTTGAAACGACGCTTTTTCCTGGAAGTCAAGTTACCGATCGCTGGAAATTTTAGGACTGCAACATGTAGCCAGCCAATAATCGCCTTAGGTGCAAACGCCTCAAGGCAATCGCCGAATTGAAATGCAGTTTATGAAATTGAGTTAGGTTTTCAACAAATGAGAAGCCTTGAGCTCTGCTGTTTGTCCGTGTGAAGGCACTGTATTTCGGTATTTAAGGAAACAGACATTTGTGATCTGGGTCCCAAAACCACTGCAGATGGGCGGGACGCTACGCCTTTCCTAGAGCAGTCTTGAAGAAAGCGCGGGCGCTTGAAACGACGCTTTTTCCCGGAAGTCAAGTTACCGATCGCTGGAAATTTTAGGACTGCAACATGCAGGCAGCCAATAATCGTCTTAGGCGCAAACGCCTCAAGGCAATCGTTGAATTGAAATGCAGTTTATGAAATTGAGTTAGGTTTCCAACAAATAAGAAGCCTTAAGCTCTCCTGTCCGTCCGTGTGAAGGCACTGTATTTCGGTATTTAAAGAAACGGACATTTATAATCTGGGTCCCAAAACCACTGCAGATCGGCGGGCCTTTCCTAGAGCAGGCGCGCGCTTAGCCGAGTAGCGGATAAGCTGAAGATGAAGAAGTAGCGGTAGTACCATGACTTGGTAAGCTTTAGCTTTGTAAAGTACTTAAACTAAAATGTAGTCTAAAGATACTTTAGCTAATAGATCTTAGGGGGAAGGGATCCTAAAATGATTTAGTCCCAAGAAGATTAATAAGAATTAGTCCTAGATCTTAAGCCCAACATTTCTTAGCCTACGCAATGAATGAGGACAAGCTAGTGTGAGGTCCACGGGTTCCTAAAAACCATGATAATTTATTAATTTTCTTCCCGACCCAAAATCGTAAAGGGAAGAAGAATTAATCCACCCAAAACCAAAATTGGTAGAAAAACCCGCCAAGTTTCCAAAAACGGTCGGCCTTAGAAGGTAGTGATATCATTCCACCAGGGAAAAGCCACCAAGGTTAATCCTATTAGCCAAGTTAATAGCACATATTAATAGTTCAAGTGTTAAATGAAAACTAGAAGAATGCTACTAGCGGTCGCAATCTTCAAGTTTTCATTTAACGTCCAAAGTATTATTCGGTGCGATTAACTTGGCTAATAGGATTAACCTTGGCGGCCTTTCCCTGGTGGAATGATATCACTACCTTCAAAGGCCGACCGTTTTTGGAAACTTGGCGGGTTTTTCTACCAGTTTTGGTTTTGGGTGGATATCACAACTTTCATAGGACTGAACGTACATAAGGTTACACCGTCTGTTTAAGATGCTTCAATCCCTTTTTTGCACACACTGACTAACAATTGCTGATTTCGTTCGCTTCGCTCACTCAATCAGCGCATCCCCTTCAGTTGTTTTGTTTATCCCTGCAACTTCCCCTTAATTTTTCAAGATTTCGTTCACATTTAGTCATGAAGAAACCCCCGAAGGTCGCTGTTACTAAAACAGCAGAACGCGAAGTATTTTTTTTTGGGGGTTATTAACAAAAAAACCCATTAGCTCGTGTATGCTCGTATTGTTGCGTAACCATCATCTAACGTGCATCCCTTTATTCTTACGCAATCCACGGCAACGTTAATGTTTCTTAATTTTGTCCTTCGTTACAGTTCAGTTTTTAGTTCGTCCAGGCTTTTACAATAAATCTAAGGACCAGTCTTGATTGTTCAAGCCATTGTTGCTTAAAATCTTTGGTTGCAAGTTGGAAAAGAAACGAAATTTAAATTCGCCGGTGGCAAATTTCAAAACCCTCCCACGCATTTGTCCTGACCCCTACAACCCCCAAACCAACAAAAGGACCATCCTCAGACCACCAAGCATCCGTGTGCAAAAATTCAGGTACGTAGGCCTTCGCAATTTTGCGCTAGCCATGAGCAAAAAGTCTATGGGATTTAACATGGGAAAAATCTTATTAGCTAGCCAGCTAGCTAGCTAGCTAGACAGTAACATAAAAACAACGTTATTGACGCATCTTTTTCTCTATGATTGGTGGACACTCATCCTTTAAATTTTAGTTTTTTTTAATCTCTGACCCTTCCCCTTACATTTTCCACAATTTGAAACATTTCTGTCGCATTGGGATTTATCCTCAACATGCCAAAATATGCTTTCAGTTGCTTACAGTTAACAGACACATGTCTGCTAGTGAGACGCCTTTTTATCATTAACAATCAATTTTTAACAATCGGATGTCTACAATGGGTTGATCTACTGTTACTTGGCGGCGACACAGTAGCGTTTTTTGATTTTGTTCAAAATCATAACTTAACTTGTTTCATCGCAAAATGCCTGAAAATTGAGTTAAACTATTTTTAACTGGTTCCAGCCGTAAATTGTGCACCCAACCGAAAGTTGTTTACCTTCAACGTTAAATAGTTATTTTTATTTATTTAATAATTGCAGCGCCCAATTTGAGCATAAAGCAATACCAAAATAAAATTACAAAATAAAATACAAAAACAACAACAACACAAAAAGAACACAACATGGCACATTTGGTTTAAGTAGTATGGCTACATTCTAAAAATCTTAGGTTTGAAGCAATTTTTGCAGAAAACCCAAGCTTCACTGCTACAGACAGCAAACTGCTTTGGTAGCTCATACCAATCAACGATAGTGTTGGGGAAAAAAGACCCTGCAAACACATTTTTCCTACACTGGTATCTCTTTACCTTCATAGAATGGTTAAGCTGACCAACAAAATCAGGTGGTTTACAATACTGACCAGGAGCAAGCAAGGTACGTCCATATGCGATAAAAAAGCATCAGCCTATGATCCTTTCGTCTGTTTGCTAAGGATTTCCATGTCATTACAAACCTTAGTGACACAAGCTTCTCTACAATAATTCCCGCTCACCATCCTAACCGCCCTCCGCAAAACTCTTTCCAGACAATCAGACAGAGATTTGGTATATAAGTCCCAAACAGCTCCACAATAATCTAACTTGGACCTAGTTACAACATTAAAAACAATTTCACGGACCCTAGGACATGCATCATTCAAGATTCTATGAAAAAATCTGATTTCTCTGTTTGCCTTTGCACATACAGTTACAACATGGTCAGACCAAGTCAGTTTGCTATTTATCGTAACACCCAAACAAGACATACTCTCAACAGCCACTAAGGGATTTCCCCTTAACATGTACACTGGGGTAGAATTATTACGTTTGTGAGTAACATGCATGTATTTACATTTTAAAATATTCAACTTCATTTGCCAAGTATCACACCAGCTTATTACATTATTAAAATCAGATTGTAACATTTGTTTATCATTTCCCTCCGCTATAATACGATAAATGTAATTATCATCAGCAAACAATTTGTGATTTGATGACAGCACATCCATCAAGTCATTTATGTATAGTAAAAAAAGAATCGGACCACTTACTGATCCCTGCGGAACACCTGATGTAACAGGCACTGTATTGGACTTGCTACCACCAACCACGACATATTGAAAACGGTTTTTCAAAAAACATTTAAACCACGAAATTATTTCTCTGGAAACACCGTAGGCTTCCAACTTGCTAAGAAGCAGATCATGTGGTACAGTGTCAAATGCCTTGGCTAGATCAAGAGAAACAGTATCTATGGGAAGACCGTTATCCAGTCCTAATGCCATATCATGAATCATGGAAACTAGCATGAGTTCACACGACGAGCCCTTTCTGAAACCGAAATGTTCATGAGTAAGTAGTTTTTCAGTGTCTAAAAACTTTACCATCTCACTGACAATTATGTGCTCCAACATTTTGTAACAAATTGAAGTAAGAGCCACAGGTCTGTAGTTGTTTACTTCACTACGCTTTCCAGCTTTAAATAATGGTACAACGGCTGACAGCAGCCAGTCTTCTGGTATTTGTCCCAGCTGTAAGCTTTTTTTAAAAAATGTATTCCAAGAAGAGTGTGCTAATGTCTGCAGTGTTTTTTAGAACCGTTGCCACAATGTGCTCGAGTCCACAGGCTTTTCCTTCCTTTTGAGTATTTATCAGATGTCTTATGCCAGCTGAACTTATGGTGATATTTTTCATTGTATTTCCAGTTCGTTGGGTTAATCGTGGATTTCTCCCCGACTGTAACGGCTGTGTAAACACCGATTTAAAATGATTGTTTAACAAATCAGCTTTAGCTTTGCTCTCAGTCACATACTTATTATTTGTACACATGGCAGGAATGCCACATACCTTTGGAGTTATGCTTTTAACATACGACCAAAAGCGTTTTGGATTTAAATTAATGTCACCACCAAGTTTGGATATAATACTGTGTTTGTTTGCACGAATTTGATTCTTTACTTCATTTATGATAGTCTTTAACTCTGCTGGTGTTCAGTAAAGGTGTAGCTTTTGCTTTCTTCTGTATCCTTCTTGTTTTCCGTATCTTTCGCTTTAATTCTCTATTCATCCAAGGTTTATCGTTTTTTGACGAGATATAGGAGATTGGCGTAAACTCTTCCACGGCACTTACTAACTTATTTTTGAAGTACTCCCAGTTTTCATTCACCGAGTGTGAGTCAGCAGAGGCAATAAAAACAGAATAGCTTTGCTCAAGTCTCTCGTTTACTTGGGACCAATCAGTCTTTTTGTAGAGCAGCCGCCTGGTGTGTTTAGGCTGTTTGAGTTCACCGGCGAGAAGTCGTGTAACAACCACAGTATTGTGGTCAGAAATGCCTTTTTCAACCTCAACATTAAACTCCCCATCTAAGGAAGTAAAAATTAAGTCCAAACAGTTTTGGCCACGAGTACGCTTATCTACTATTTGTTCGAGACCATAACTGTCCATCAATAACTGCAGCCCATCGGGTTTTACATCACAACCTGTAACTTGTTGTGATATCTGCCATAAATAAATGTGCGTATGTTTGAAATCGACTTCTTTTATTCCGACTTCTGCATGAATAAATAAGCACGTTTTAAATCATAACAGAGTTAAGGGTAGGACTCATTCGCGAATGAGTGGTGGCAGTTCTACCAGGATCGTCGAATCGTCGAGAGGAAGAAGAACATTGCCAGTTAGGATAAATGTTACGCCCCCCCCCCCCCAGGGACTTTAGCTAGGCTCCGTAATAATCCACCCAAAATTGGGACCATCGGGTGCTGCACAAATATATGTGGGTTATGACTTGCATATCGTCTATTTAACCCGCATACAGGGGAATGTGCATGTGCCAGTGGGTGTTAGATTCGTTGAAGAGTTAAATGGTTCAAGTTATTTTCAATATTTATCATGCCATAATGTTGGGCAAAACACTATCGAATAGTAATTCCTCGGATAGGATTCCATAAATTAATATTGGCGTAGTAATCCCTAGTTCATTAATATAAGTGTCCACTGTATGGACAGTGTCTACACCTGTTACCCTAAGTTTGAACCATTTTACCTTCAGCTTGTGTGATTTCTCTGCCAGTGGAATGCCGTCTTGATCGTCCACCCCCATGTAGGGGCAGTGGTGGGGCCATTAGAAGACTTCCCCTTCACCGTTTTGCTCTGGCCTCAAATTACCCCCTGGACCTCGCTGCTGTGGCTACGGACATTCGGCGAGTGCGGCAGGAGGAGCCCTCCCATGCACGTGCATCAATCGCTGTGATCGTTGTTCAACCACAAACAAATCAACAGACGATAATAGTCGACTGCGAGCACTGCTCCAAAATAGAGTATGTAGACCAGGAATCTGTTCAGCCAGAGGAGTACAACAATCCAATCCGTCAACAAACAGTGAGAGAGTACCTTTTGCCAGGCCTTTGCATTGGAAACAAGGCCTCAAACCAACAAAAATGACTTTTTGCTGCATCACAGAGACGTCATTGAAGACATCACACAGGTTGATGTAGAAAATAAGTTTACACTTGCTGATGGGGTCAGGCGTACGAATCCTACACCTACGATTCCAGATGGACACTAACTGTCATCAAGTGTTGCTACATTTTTGATAGAGTTAGTGTCCAAGGATAAAGATTCAGTTGGCATCCGACAATGTCTGCACTTGGTTGAAGACCGAGCCAACTTGAATCAGGAGAGGAGGATTTTTTTATAAAACGGGCACAACAGCAAAATATTTTTTTAAAGCATTTTTTAAAACCTCTTCCAAGAATTGAGTCTTCAGCATTCTACAGAACCCAGACACAGTGCCCATATCTACATCATTAAGGACGTACTAGCGGAGTCGCTCGCTTCGCTCGCTCATTCCGCGTCGTCTCGCTACGCTCGAGTTCTTGCTGCAACACTTATGATACAGACAGACCTTCCACATAAAAAATGATCAAGCAAATTATAAGAGTGTAGTATGCGATATCGGTTATCTCGAGAGAAGGTCAATATTATTTTTTTACGTCCAAGGCGGCAAGTAGAAAGATCAAGCAATTTATCAGAAAAGCGCTGTTTCTGACGACAAACGCCGATGATTTTCGTTTGCATCACTCACTCAATCAGCGCAAACATTTCCTCAGAAACGTGACTGAATCAATGTAACCACCAAGAACCACATATCACTTGTAATTTGTGTTAGTATACACTTTATATGGGTTTTCTTGTTTTACTTATTTTAAGAATATTGTTCTTTACGTCCTGCTCAGTACAGATTTCTCCATGGGCGTCTTATCACTTCACTTTCTGATGATCCCTACTTGGAGAAACATCTGCAGAACGTCAGATGTAATCTCCTACGAAGGTGAGATATGAAAGATTGATAGAGCAAAGCGAGACACACATTGAAAAGGTTTACTTTACGTGGAAATCGCTCGTTTGCTCGTTCAATCCACGAACCTCCGGTGCTTCAGAAACACGAATGTTTGACACGTACCAAATCTATTGTTTTGATCTTTCCCTGCATCAAGTCAGTTAGTATGAAACCAATTTTAAGAGGTATATGTGGTGTGTTCCAAAATACGTCGTCCGTGCATCCTTTTCCAGATCATCTCTCTTAGCTCGAGGAGGTTTTCATGAACAAGCTATGACGTCATGAACAAACATGAAGAGGGTTAAAAAAAACTTTGACGTTATTTTTTCAGGGTTTTTCGCAATTTTGAGGGTGATAATAAATATCAAGTTACAGTGATGAAAATAGGCCTATACTGTGCGCAATTTAATTTTTTTTTCGTTTGGTCTTACTCCCATCTTTGTAGGTGGTTTGGTTCTGGAGGAGTCGAGGTACAAACACACAAACACACACGCACATCATACGTCGTTAATGATGTAGACTAGCGAAGTCGCTCGCTCATTCCGCGTCGTCTCGCTGCGCTCGAGGAGATTTCTTGCTGCAACACTTATACAATACTTATACAATACAATACTTATGACAATAAAAAAAAAAATTATATAAAATCATGAAGAAAGAAAGTAAGGTTATATACTTAGGATACTGCATTGACAATAAATGGAAGCATGAAGATCATGTAGACAACATTATTACAAAAATTACAGAATAAAGTACTAAAAGTATTGTTTCAAAATAATAACGTGAAGGAAATTAGAGATAGACATAAAATACTTAATGTAAAAAATCTGTGCAATTATACGATAACAATAAGAAATTTTTTTCCATTAACAAATTTACTTCAAAATCAAAAAGCGAAATCGAAACTTAGAAAAGACCATTTCTTCCTACCTTTATGGTCTAATAAATACGGAAAAATGACGACTGTATATAATTCTGTGAAAAACTTCAATAAAATACCAAACACCTTAAAAACAATTAAAGGATATAATGAACTTAAGCAAAAAATGAAAAACTACTGGATTAATTATATTGATGGAAATAAATAAATGAATTGAGGGGTTTTTGATTCAGAGTTAATTTGTTGAGAAGTTGTATAGGGTTTAAAAATAAAATTGAAAAATGGCTAAATGATCGTTTCTGACATACATTTTTGAAGAGAACTGTATAAAGAGGGCTATAAGGTACTAGAAAGGAGAAGTACCAAATTATGCAATATAGTTTATAGTTTTGATGGTTTTGTTTTTTAAATTGCTAGAAATGTATATTATTTTGTTGATGGATAGTAATGTAATGTTGCCACAAATAAGTGTTTGTTCACTTCGTGGCATCTTTCTTTCTTTAATAAAAAAAAAAAAAAACTTATGATGCAGACAGACCTTCCACATAAAAAATGATCAAGCAAATTATATGCGATATCGGTTATCCCGAGAGAAGGTCAATATTAATTTTTTTACGTCCAAGGAGGCAAGGAAAAAGATCAAGTGATTTATCAGAAAATTACTGTTTCTGATGACAAACGCTGATTTTCGTTCGCTTCGCTCACTCAATCTGTGCAAACATTTCCTCAGATACGTGACTGAATCGATGTAACCACCAAGAACCACACATCATTTGTAATATTTGTGGTAGTATACATTTTATATGGGGTTTCTTGTTTTACTTATTTTAAGAATATTGTTCTTTACGTCCTGCTCAGTACAGATTTTTCCATGGGCGTCTTATCACTTCATTTTCTGATGGTCCTTCACTTGGAGAAACATCAGCAGAATGTCAGATGTAATCTCCTACGAAGGTGAGAGGTGAATGATTGATACAGCAAAGCGAGACACACATTAAAAAGGTTTACTTTACGTGGAAATCGCTCGCTCTGCTTGGTCAGTCCACGCACCTCCGTGCTACAGAAACACGAATGTTTGGCACCGTTTTAAAACCAGGTTTCCATGCATCAACACAGTGGATACAAAACCAATTTTAATACCTATATATATTACGTTGAAAAATACGTCGTCCGTTTAGGTTGTTGTTTGCGTATTTTTTTTCCTTCTCCCGATCATCTCAGTGTGCAACTAATAGCTTCAACACGAGATCCATGATTCATGGAATTTCTATGTACTGATTTTTGTACTGATTATTTCGATGTACTGACTGTGCAATCTAATTGCAAATGTTGCTCACAGTTAGTTTGTCACATTCCTAAGCAAGCCTGCATTTTATCTTATTCATTCAACACATACGATTTGTTGGTTTGCAAAGGGTTTAGTTTACGTAGAAATTGCTCACTTTTCTCGCTCAATCCACTGATCTCCATGCTTCAGAAACACGAATGTTTGGCACCCTTTTAAAACCAAATCTATTGTTTTAATTTTTCCATGCATCAAGTCAGTTATATACAAAACCCATTTTAAGATCTACATGTGGTGTGTTGTAAAATACGTCGTCCTTCTACGTTATTTTTTGCGTGCATCCTTTTCCAGATCATCTCGCTTCGCTCGAGGAGGTTTTCATGAACGAACTATGACGTCATGAACGAACCTCATGACGTCATAAACAAACACCAGGAGGGTTTAAAAAAAATTTTGACGTTAATTTGTCAGGTTCTTTCGCTTATTTAAGGTTATAATATCAAGTTACAGCGATGAAAATAGGCCTATTAAAAGCGAAATTTAAGTATCTTTCGTTTGGTCCTACTCTCATCTTTGTAGGTGCTTTGGTACCAGAGGAGTAAAGGTACAAACACGCACGCACGCACATCGTATGATTTCAATTATGTAGATGATGTGCGTGTGTGTTTGTACGGTTGTACCGCGACTCCTCCGGAACCAAACCACCTACAAAGATGGGAGTAAGACCAAACAAAAGATAATTAAATTGCGCTCAGTATAGGCATATTTTCATCGCTGTAACTTAAATCTTATTCCAGGCAATCCAGATGACTGTCTAACAGGATGATTAATCATTCTCACATCCGAACTAACAGGAACAGAATTAGCTGCAAAAGGTTCTGACTGGGCTAAACGAGGTAAGTTAGACTCAACAACTTTTGGATCAAAATAATGTGCATCAAAATTATCTCTATTTGCCTCGTTTACCATATTAGGACCAGTAGAAGAGCTTGGCATCTGAAAATGCTCACGATCAGATGGAACATACAAAGGGTTTACAACATAATTAGGTACGTTTCGTCTAAACGAATTGGCCATCAATCCTATTTTTTCATTTGCCTGTTTTTCAAGTCGCATTTGCAACATCATTTGTTTTAGCTTTTCTACTTCGTCAGTTAACGTTTGTATATGCAACAACCCAGCTGAGCTAATTGAAGACCTGGACCGCGGGGGTGAGTCAAACAACTGATCAACCACAGAATCAGTACCAGCATGCAATTTAATATTAGAGCTACATAAAGGTATGGTACGCCCAGGAGGTGAGCCCTCAAATTCCCAGTCATGAACTTGTGCACCACTAATTAAATTAGTAAAATCTAACCCAGAATTCGGCATACAATCAACGATTTTGGCACAGTTTTAGCACGTTCACAAACAAGTTCACGACTGTGACTATTTAATGGCTCAGACAAAAAGGTACTCACACTAGTTGCAACGCTTCTTGCATCACAAATGGACTGGACACAAACGTCAGGCTCTGTAGGCAAAACTGATGCGTTGATTTGCAGCTGATCAAGGGAAATCACAGGCGGCGGCTCTTCAAAGCTGATTAGATCTTCACATTCGGTCACTTGGGCAGGGGCAGACACGTACAAAGCCGGTGTGGTCGGATGAGGACGGCTCAACTGCACTGGGGCTGAAGTTCTGGCACGACGATGAATAGGGCGTCCAGCAACAAAACCGGCATAGGCAAGATCAAAGGTCTCCACAGTTGGTAGACGTGACGTGACGTTAGGTACCTGGTGAGTTGTTAGCTGGTCCACTTGGATGAAACGGAGGTGCTGGAGCTGAGACGGTGCACAGGTGATGTTTGGTATCTGGGTCGTCCCGGACGAAGATGAATATCCCTCTGGCGTTACAGTGGACCTGGTGAACATCTGTGGGGCGTCAGACGACGAATGGAATACGCCCAAACTGCCGTTCGACTCCAACTGGACAGCAGAGATCAAATCTTGGGATGAAATTTGGTGGAACATCTCCCAATTTTGCCTTGACAGGGGGGTATCGGTTGGCAGACCCCTAGATTGATTTAGTTGAGTAGCATACGACCTCAAACGTTCCCTTGTCAGCCTCAAAGGATATCCGGACATTTTCGAGTTTTCAGAACCAAAAGATGCGGGGGAAGGGGGGGGGCTAATTTTCCCTAATTTAAACCGCAAAACGAAGCTCTACCACGGATGTATTAATATTTTAGAATACCGCATTTAGTTTGGCCGAATGCACCACAATGTATTGACGGGTGTTCAGTGGTAGTTGATGTTATGGCTTGGCATGTAAAAATGACGCTGGTTATTTGGTTCCATTGGGTTTTTATTGCGGTGGAGGTTGCAATTTTATGCTCCCCCGACTTATACACGGAATAACCCTAGCGGTTTTACATTGGCGGTTGGCTGGACTTAAAGATTAGGGAAAAGTATTGGTGGTAAATACATAGACTTACATATGTTGCAGAATAATTTTGGTATAAAAGATCGAAATATTTGGTGGTCCAAAAGGCGTATAAATTAAGATTTCACTCCTACGTGTTGCAGTTTGGAGGAATTGGAATGGAATGAATATAATACCAATGGTAACCATGCATGACAAAACAAAGCATGACACCATGACTACAATGCACGTCATGGCATGCATGCGCACATTGGCCTATAATAATACAGTCTGGACTTGACTCGAACTTCTTGGGAGCTCCTCTGTAAGGACATCCGCCACAGGCCCAGGAACAGTCCACCACTCCATACCGGCGCCGAGCTGGGGCCGATGACCTTAGTCTTCAATCAATGGCGTCCGCCTGGTCTACCCACAAACGTCCGGCGCATCAGCACAGGATGGTGGCAGCTCAAAAGCCAGCAACGGCTGCCGATACAGTGTGTGAGGACATGTATGCCCATCCGGGAGGAGGCAGGAGTGTGGGGATTGGGGGTTAAAGTAATTGTGGGGCAAGGGCAAATGTGGAGCCATTCACATGTTCGGTCTTTGGTTTGATATATTTAATACCTGAGGTGCCGGAGGGAGGCGGAGAGATATTCAGAACCCACACTATGCGAGTGCAGGAAGGGGGGGGGGGGGTGGTACGCGTGCGCACGGGCACAACGATTACGATAAAACTAACGGAGTCGCTCGCTTCGCCCGTTCATTCCGCGTCGTCTCGCTCCGCTCCCCCCTCCCCTCCCCCCCGACCCGTCTCGCCCCCCTCCCCCCTCATTTAATTCCCTCCTCATTTAATTTACCGTTCGGTCGGTAGATGGCATCGTATGTTCGCGCTGCTGGCCGTTGCGTTCCGGGCGCAGCTACTATCTCAGTGTGCCTTGGCTGCTACTCTTATAATTTGCCGTTCCATAGGTAGATGGCGGAGATGGCATCGTATGTCCTGCTTGCTGCTGCTGCTGCTGCTGCGCTGCAGATGCAGATGACTGCGTTGCGGATCTTGTGTAATTATATATATACTAGC
>JAHWFP010211647.1:1398-17186 GCA_023313725.1 Lithobius niger | reverse complement strand
GTGTGTTCCCCAATAAGCCATCGTGCGTTGCGATCACGTAGCCTACAAATGGCCGGCAAATAACAATAAGGAGAGTGGGGGGAAGAACAAATTTCGGGAAGGTGTAGTGTGCTAACATTTGCCACACGCGGTTTTTAAAAATACCACTAATTGTTTTGGCAATTTGCGACAGCGCAACGTTCTTGCCGGCAACTTTGAACTCCACTGTGAGCCGTCTTAAGCTGTTTACCAGTGCCAAGTTGACTGTGGTTCTGCGATCCTTGGTCAAGCGGCGAGTGCTATTTGCGCTAGTAACCTTGCTGGCCGGTACAGGGTGGGCCACAAAAAACTGACGACCCAACATTTTCGAAGTCCAGTTTTTTAGTTAGCACCCTTCAGAACCAGGATAGGACAGAAATCAAATCCAATGAAATGGGAAGATTTCTGTTTTCTCCTGGTTCTGAGGGGTGCTAACTGGAAAAGTTCGACTTAGTAAATTTTCGATCGTCAGTTTTTTGGGGACCACCCTGAATAACTGCCCAGAAAAGCAGCCCAGGGTTCATATCACTTTAGCAAAATTAATATCTTTTTACAAGTACCTTTAAAGTACTTCCAAGTTACAAATTTCATAAAATGCAAGGACGCCTGCAAAATCACAAACTGTAAAAAAAAAATTGCTACGTAAGGCCACTTAAAAAAGAAAGTTGGTTCTCGGGCCTTTTTCTCAAGAAATCCGTGCGGGCGGATGGAATTTTATTTTTTATTTTTTTCATTTTTCTACCCTATTTTTCAGTACATTTTGGGGAATTATGTTTTACTTTGGGTAAAATAAAGTATACTGCCTCGTAATGCTTCTTACCACGTATCCACACAATTATTTAATGACAAGAATGGTAATTTTATATTTCAATTTCTCTATAAGGGCTAATTTTTGTTCTGTAACTGCTATTTTTGCTGCGTCGTTTCTTTTCATTTCCCGTTAAAATATCGGTGCGGGAGGGCCTGAGAACCAACTTTTCTTTTTTTAATGGCCTAAATATGCTAAAAATGTTGGGTTGTATCCTGAAATTCTGAATGAAACTAAAATTCATCACCGATTGCTTTTTAAAAATGTCACGTCGCTTACTTTGAAAATTTGAGTTCGTGTTTATTTCTTGTATGCTTAGATTTCAAAGGAAAAGACATTTTTTGTCCAATATCATTGCAAATTTTCGACAGTCTGGTTTTTCTGACTACTTAAAATCAACGAAGATTTTGTTTAGGCATCCACCGATGATTTTGATCGGAGATGTAAAAACACGTAATTTTCAAAAGGAAAGATGAAAAATTAAGACGCGCAATAATTCCTTTAAGCTGGTTTAATTAGACAGTGATGCGAGGTTGCACTCACACATTCCCCTGTCCCAATGCAGTGCGACCAGCCACGGCAGGCGGGAAGCGCAGCAACTTGAGCAGAGCGCGCGCGTGCGCGGCAACAGAGCAGTCAGTCAGGCTCTTGCAAGACACTTGTATGTTGAAAAAAAGCGCAATTAAAGCATGTTTCAAGTCGAAGCCCGAGAGTTCTCTCCATCCAACAAAACATCACGAAAACTGTGGAAAAGAAATGGTGCCCGATCAGGGTTGGCTGGAGACGATGACGAGACAGCAAAGGCGGAAAACCAGCTCGACCGAATCATCGAAACCAAAAAGACAACGGTGAAGGCGGTTTCAATGGCGTGGTTGCTATTGCCTAGATCAAAAGCCAGTCAGTTTCGAAATATCATTGTGTGCAAAACAGTTTTCATTCAGATTAGGGTGTGAGGGCAGTGGACAAATGACTAGAAAAGTTGACATAAACGCTATAATGTACAATTTTAACGTTCAATGTGAGAACAATGACCACCAACTCAGTCTCATTGAAATCGCACGTCTATTTACCACCCCTTGCTTCCGTGCGACCAAGCGATCACGCCAATTATCAACAGTGTACGTGAATGACTTTGTGGAAATCGATCAGAATCATTCAAAATATGCTTAGTTTCAACGACTGCAACACTCAGTAATGAAAAGAAGAATACGGAACAACCGGCTCCACCGGGTGCTACCTCCGGGAAAAAATCCCGTGAAGTGAGAATGGTAGGAAAGTAAGAAACCTGCATGACAGAACGAGGGAAAGGGCGAAGTGGCAAACTGAAATCACGATTGTTTGTGCACGACGACGTTTAGGAACAATGGCGGAGGCATGGAAGTTTTTTTGTCGGAGTGACGTCGGTTTTCAGTCATTGCGTTAAGTGCTAGTGCAGATGACCACATGTGCAAGAGATTTTTTTTTAAATTTTATTGTGTGTGTGCAACAGCAAAGAAGGCAAAATGTATAGCAATTAGTGTTAATAAGTATGGCCATTAAGCCGTTAGTGTTGCCATTAAGCCAAAAGTTTTGATTAGGTTTTGTCTACATATTTATAGCAGTAACCGAAGTAGGCTAACTGAAAACTTAATTTAGTACGTTGACGATGGTCAATTGTGTTTGCATCACGAGCAGCGCTGTTAAAATCTTTATTGAACAAAAAAAGGGAGTTCATGCTTGGCTGTGTACGACAAACAATTTAAGGGTTTTTTTAAAATTGAAATGTGTGAATGTTCTTATGTATATCTTCAAGCCGAAGGCAACTCTGAGGCGCCAGCCATAGAACACTAGGGGTAATTTGACTTTTTCTCTCTTTGAATAACGTAGGAAACACTTTTATCAACTACCAGAATGTTTCAACAACAGTTCACTTAAATGTTCGAGGAAGAAAACACCGGTACATCGAAAGAACGTTCTCTGCTGTGGTGTGGTCTTCTGAAGAAGAGGAACGGTGTTTTCTTCCTCGAAAATTTAAGTGAACTTTTGTTGAAACATTCTTGGCGGTGATAAAAGTGTTTTCTATGATTTAATAAGTCTGAGTATTATTACTGTCTACGCGGTTTACCGGTTTTTGCATTTGAGTAACGTACCATTAAAGGTTAGAATTTTCAACCCGATTGCCAATTAGCAGTAATTTACTGTCAGTGGGCTAATCAGAGTTGGCTCCAGGGTCGCGAAGGTATGTTTTTTTTGTGCGATTTGTACCCATTCTTGTAACCGCAAGGGGGTAGGCAGAACCATATTATATTCCATATTTAGAGAACCATATTATACTCTTATTAGGGCTGGTACTTTCCGGTTTTTTAGTTATCCGTTTAACCGTTTTTTTTTCCGGTCGGTTACACGAAAACCGTTTTTCCGTTTTCAGCAAAAAATAACAGCTAAAAAAATTTCACCCCTGTGTAATACATTATTAAAAAACAAAGCTGAATAAAAATGATTCAGGCCTTGGTAAGACAAGCACAATTATTGACTACATGTTGCATTTTGGGAGTTAAAACTAGAAGAAAGTTGACGTTGATAAATTTAAGTACCTACTTTATCAAGAATTTTGACTTTATGTAGCTTTAAAATTTCTACAAGATGGCTTAGGCCTATTAACAATAATGTAAGCCAAAAGCAAAACAACAAAATTTAACGTTTTCGTTAATGTTCTATTCATTTCAAATTATGAGCCAGAAAAATTAGCATGTTTGCGTTTTCGGGTAGCAAAGCATTTCGTTTACGTGTTATGACGCCGCTTTCCTGCCGTTCGCGCTAGGTATAGACGAGTCCACTTCTCCATGAAGCGGGGAGGGCAGATGCTGGCCAGCTTGCCTTTCACTGCCTTGTGTACGCGGTGGCGATCATCAGTTTGTTTCGAAGAAAGTAAGCAGATTCAATGGGACAACACGCCCATGCGGATTATTTTGTAAATAAGCAGCCCCTACCCACCGCGGTTTTCTACTTTCACTGATTTTGAGTGTTTGGATTAGTAGGCCTAAATTATGACACTTGGGTATTTTTGGCTCGTTCACCACGGTTTTTGAATGGTGCACGCAGCAAACGTTTTTCGGATATAGGTTTTATAAACCGTGTAACCGAACGTGGAACGGTTTCCGGTTAACCGTGTAACCGATCCCAGCCCTAACTCTTATATTACAATTTTTGAATCCTTAATACCGCTGTAGGGAAAGCATTAACGCGACGAGTTTAGTAAATTCAATGAAGCCATACGCAGTACGACAGACAAATGTAACCAGGTCATGGGTTAAAATAGTGTTACACGTTCTGTAACCAACGAAAAGTTTGCAGGAAATTGGGTAGGTAACAGCGGTGATGAATAAGTTGGGGTGTCGACCACGCATTTCGGGCAGTAAAGGGATTAAGATTAACGACAATTAGTGTAGGAGCTCTCACTCGCCTGTTAAGACATTTCAGTTTGAATTGGGACTGTACCGAGTATACTTGGTGATGCTTCGTGAGGTGCTAAGGTATTAAAATTGATGGGAGGTCTCTTATGGTAGGCAGTCGCAAGGTATTAAAAATCACGTGTCGCCCGTGAGTTGCCTCTACATCGAGAGTTGACGATCACCAAAACCGAAGGAGGCATTTTTCAGCTTGCACTTGGCCAGTCAGCCGATTTGTCAGCTTGTGTAAGAGCAAGGGGACTGTTCGCGAAAGTCTTTGGGACTGAATGTGAAAACTTGTGTATTGGTTGGTTATTCAATCCGAGTGTTTATTGTGTTCCTAATCAGCGCATGGGACCAACCAAACCTCTGTTAAGATACGTAACTACATTGTATCCTAAATGCTGTAGAGTCAGTGTGTTATAGTTTTTGAATTGGAGTGAAGATGAGTTTATTATGTAATCGCTTCTGAGACTACGCATCCACGCTTTCTTGGAAGCGGCGGAGGGTGTGAGGTTGCACTCACATATTCCCCTCTCCCAATGCAGTGCGACCATCCACGCCAAGCTGGAAGAGCAGCAACTTGAGCAGAGCGCGCTCATGCGCAGCAACAAAGCAGTCAGTTAGTCTCTTGCGAAACACTTGTACGTTGAAAAAGCATGTTTCAAGTCGAAGCCCGAGAGTTCTCTCCATCCACCAAAACATCACAAAAACCCTGGTAGTGACACCGTTTTCATCAGATGCTTTAGATTTTCAGAAGTTCATGTGAGGTTTGTTTACATCAAGATAGTTCGATGCATTACAATTTCTCGCATGGCACCACCGATCTTTACAAGCTCCACTGTGAATGAAGCTCAACGGTTGCTCCCGTATCTCAGCAAGCAAACGTGTGAGAGAAGAATGAAGAAGGTTATGTATCCCAGACAAACTTTCAAACCTAAAGCCTGATGAAGACAAGCCCGTCACCGTCTATTGATCCAGCTTAATAGAATTATTGCTCGTCAGAAATTTGCAAAGACTTGTGGACTCTTTCCTTTTGAAAATTGCGCATTTTTACACTTCCTATTGATGATTTTACAAATTTAAATTAGATTTGAAATTAAGTGTGTATCACAATATTCTTTAAGTAGAACTGCACGTTTGGCAAACTTATGAAAAATCAAAAAATTAAAGATTTTTACCCAATGGTGCCCGAGCAACTTCAGAAAGCTCCAAAAAAAAAATCAAATAAACTTCACCACAAAAATCCAGATTGCTGACATTTGGGTTCTCCAGATTTCCAGATTTGGGCACCGAGCTACTGGATTGTGGTTTTCAAAGACTCATGAATGCCAAATTGAACAATAAGAACCTGTAAAGGTCTTAAGCACCAGTATGAAACCTTGGCAGCCACTACAGTGTTTTGTATTACTGTTCTGACTAAAACACTTATAGATCATCTTTTTTTTCTACTGATAAAAAGAAATCATTATTTTTCACTGCTTAACTGAAATTTGATAGTATAAAACCGATAATTCTTCAATTTTTTGCAGGTTTTCTAAAATTCTGAAACCTCAACATTTAATTTTTGGTATCTTTCATTAACTCACAACTCCAAAAACTTTTAGAACAACTTTTCAAGTGCTGTGAAATGCAAGAAAATGTTGTGATTGTAGAAATTACTGCAGAAATTACACGTCTTTATGCGGTATTTGCAAATTGGTTCTAGTTTTGAGTTCTGACTTCTGAGATTATTCCAGGGGGCAAAAATGCGAATGCGCGAGCGTAGAGGTTGTTTACAAAGCATCACTGAACGAAATAAAGTTTGTGATGGACTTCAGAATGGGGGGGTGGAGCAGACTATCACTGTTCTCAGATTATGTGTTCAGTTTCAAGAATTTCATCTTTCGGGCAGAAGACTGTTTGCCCGGGGGCTTGGGGCGAATCTGGCTTTATGGCGCGCCTACAGCTAGGTCGTTAGACGGCAGTCTACTCATTTAAATTTCAAGTTTATCATCACCATCGGAAATAAAATCTTTAACTTGCACTGTAACTTGGGAAGCTTTTTAGCTTTCATTTTTAAAAAATGGTAAAAAAAACTCCACGATCAAATCAGTGGCCACATACCTGACTCACAACAGGGCTGACACAACCCTCGTGTTTACAACTTTACAAAGACTATTTTTTTTTTCATATTTATTAAAAAAAATTAACTTCTTGCAATGTGTATTTTAAAACAAGAAAAGTTAATTTAACATTAAATAGATTGCGATCGATGCAACCAACACTTACTTTGTAAAGTGCTGTTGAATTTCGAATAGACATCTTCACATATTCTTATGCCACGCTCCTTTTATGTACAATAAACCCTTTGCCTTTTTTTTTTGTTTGTGCAGGAATGTTTCTTTTTCAGGGATGCACCCAACTTTCAATAAATAATGTACTTATGATCGTCATCACTAGAATAGTTCTGGAAGTAACAGCTGCACCAATTTTATTTTGATCTGCACTTGAATGAACAGATAGAACCCGATGTCACCTGGTGAGACGGAAAGCGTATAATTCCATTGGATCAAGCTGTAGCTGCTGCCATTTCTTCAATACCTGGCCGTCATAGAGGCCAGACAACGACATCTGCGTCACCTCTTCTCGAAAGAGATGAGGAAACATATTTCCAATGGATATCTGAAAAAAATTGCAACATCGATAAGTAGAGTCACTGTCGTGATCGTCAGCATGGCTACAACAAAATACAGTAGAGCCTCGATTATCCGAACCCTGATTAAACAAACACCCTGATCATCCGAACTCCCATTTTTACAAGATATTCAAAAATTTGCCGTTTTTTAGAGAAGGAATACGCATTGACTTTGCTTTATTTATGTTGCTGGAGTCATTTATTACACAAAGTTTTTTTCAGTAGTCCTATACGATCAAGTATAGTTCACAAACAATGAAACAGAGTATATAAAAAGGTTTTCGACTTTCATTTTGCATGTAAATCGGATTATCCAAATTTTCGACTATCCGAACACCCTTCGGTCCTATTAGTTCGGATAATCGACATTCTATTGTACTATAAAAAGCAAAACAATTATCGCCTTAGTAAAAAAAAAACAATTAGAACGGCCAAGGGCCTACTTGAAGGTCGTAGCGTCGTACCAACGAGACATTACAAAATTGCTTGGCATTAGGGTTATAGTTCTTCTAGGGCCGGCACAATTTTTTTTGTTACCGTACACTCGAAAGAAATTCTGAAAAATCCATGTGGAGTTTTACTTTGAAAGGTTGAAAATTCATTCACACTCACATCACTAAAAATGCTCATTTTTTCATTGTAGAGACACTGAACTGCTTATGTAAAACTTTCGACAAGCCATACAATTCGAATATGTTACACCAGTCCATTTATCGTCACCAAGAGATATATTTCTGGGTCTGGGGCTCCTACTTGCTACAACACTGCTATCGACACGACAAATGGGACACACTCGTACCCCTGAGAAGTACAAGGGTTACAACCACCACCTAATTCAAATTTTGATGGCAGTGATGTACAAGTAGGACCTTCAGGAATTTCATTGACTGCATGTGAAACAATAATAACTTGGAAGTCATTTATTGTTTAGTCAATCGTTAGCTTCCTGCAATAGTCAAAACAGATATTTAACTAGTTACTAGTTTGAAAATGTCACATGGTCTACTGTGAAAATTATTTTTAAAGTTGAAAAATCACCTTATATCACGCTTATTTTCACAATCACACGAAAAAAACAAAATTTTCAGCAAATTTTCGATAGTCAGCACTCAGCAGTCCTGGAGGTGTATGGCTCAGGCGACTATCATCTTCAGGCTCCACAACAACACAGTTCACTACTTCGTAACGACCGTTCGTCTGCTTCGAAAATTGGGCGCGGACTCCGGTATTTGTTGGGTACGTTGCGAATCTAGAGCGTGGTTGCCGTTATTCGTTGGGTTTGTCGCCCATTTCTCACGCAGCCGGCAATCGAGTTCTCCACGAAACTCAGCACAATATAGATTGGGAAGGAACAAAAACGCTCTTAGTCTCAAATTTGAGAAGTATTAAATCCCTGGCTATTCAACACCACAACCGAGAGAAGGCTATGCTGATGAATATTCAGGGACCCTCAAACCCTGGAATTCAGTTTCTGATGCGTGGAGAACTCGATCGCCGGCTGCGTGAGAAATGGGCGACAAACCCAACGAATAACGGCAACCGCGCTCTAGATTCGCAACGTACCCAACAAATACCGGAGGCCGCGCCCAATTTTCGAAGCAGACGAACAGTCGTTACGAAGTAGTGAACTGTGTCGTTGTGGAGCCTGAAGATGATAGTCGCCTGAGCCATACACCTCCAGGACTGCTGACGATCGAAAATTTTCTAAAATTTTGTTTTTTCGTGTGATTGTAAAAATAAGCGTGATATAAGGTGATTTTTCAACTTTAACTAGTTACTGTTAACTTGCATCTTCAACAGTCTTGCAAGTGCAACATCAGTAAATTTGCATTGTAATGATGCTAACTAGTTCTCAGAGAGGTACTACAAACAACGAGGCAGGGGGTGCACAGCTTATTTTTATTTCCAATTTTTCATAAGCGGGCAATGGCTTTTTATTACCAAAAAAAAAAAGCTTGAGTAAGCTACGTTTAGGCCAGCAATAAAAAACAATGTAACTTGGCCGGCACCGCCGTATCCTGAAAAACCCGAATTTTGGCTATTTTAAAAAAATCACGCTCATTGCACATTTAAAATCCATCTTCTAGAATGACAATTTTTGGACGAAGGGCTGTGAGTCACGAGCAGGACACCCCATTCAAATTTTAAGGCCTAGGACTAAGTACAACAGCGAGCAACCTTTCCCCCGACAGAAATCGGAAAAAAGTACCACTATCATCATCAACGAATGTACTTAACGAGTAGGTTCACTCATTAATCCGCGCAGTATATGTTTGAAGGCTTCCCTGCCTAACAGGCTGATGGACTTGCATTGCATTGCTTCTGCTCCGCGAGGTTGAGCTGTTGTTTGTTGGAAGTATAAAAATAGTTGACAATATGCACAAATCGAGTACATTACTCAGTCATAATAACTCAAAATTAGAGGGGAAATGTTTCAGTCCGTGAGGGCCTCTTGAGTGACCGGACCTGGGTACCACGGGTCCAGTTGGATCCCTCCCCCCCTCTTACCATTGCGGGGCCCTGGTCATGAGCTCCCATTTACAACTGAAGAATGGTTCTTGTAGTGTACAGATACATACCCTCGTACATTCTGAAATAACTTTAACCGTGTTAAAAATTATACAACTGGAGATTTCGACCTCATGTTATACAGATCAGTGGTGTTAGCCAAGATGACTGAAGTGATGTCACCAGTGTAGTTTTTCTCGAGTAAAATGGATGACAAGAAGCACTGTCATCAACTACTCGGGGAAAGTCAAACCATAATCCATAGTATAAATGAAGCTACCTAACCATGAACCTGTCAGAGTGTAAAGTGAATCATGCAGCAGTCCACTTGTGACATATGGCGCCCGAAGGGAACTGGTAGAAACGATATCGATCTGAAAATGGACAGTCAGCATGAGGCTGAGGAACACAAGATGGAGAGCCGAGTCAAGGCAGGCACAAGTAAAGCAAGGGAAGGTACTGATTAATAAGGCGAGATCCATGAGATTATTGCCTCACCAGAATAGGCTCAAAAGTATTCAGAGACGTTTAAAGCGTCTTTGCAGTTAATTCCATCTCAGGGAACTGACTAATAGGAGTACGTTTCACCAAAAGCAAAAGACATTTTCGTAAATAATTCAGTAACACAATTTAGCATCGCATAGGCATTGCCATCAAAAATTTTGACTCATCAGTGACTAGGAAAAAATGTTTTATTTCATTGGCTTTCGTCATTCAATGCAGTAACTATGCTGTAATGTACTTTTACGAATGTTCAGACGTTACGATAGGGAAATTCACGTAGTGTTAACGAAAGTCAAACCAAGCCGCGATGTCAGCCTCAGACAGCAGCTTCCTCTAATTGCAGCTAGATGGAAGGACCAGCTTGGCGCTTCCTGCAACCAATACTGATCGGTGCATGCTCCCATTTCCCGCGGTCAAGGAGACGGCAGTCGGCAAACTTCAATGCACATGCACACCAAATGCCATCGCAACGTGGCTATAGGAAATTTGATGACCATTAGCCAAATACTTAATTCCCAAACAGAAAAAAAGTGCAGAATACTTACTTGTCCAGTGGTTGAGTTGCATCGGAACCCTGGGTGACTGACGTGGCAGTCATAACCAAGACGCTGAATTGTCAGCGTCGTTGAATTGCTTAATGAAAATTTCAGTTCGCTTTCCAACATCGAAGTCCTTAACATGACTAGGTGAACATCGCACGGCAGATCCTGCATGAGAGCTGAAAACTGATGAGAAGGTAGCGGTGGTGCTGGTCCAGCCACGTTATCCATAACCACCATATTGAAGGTTGGATGAAGAAGAGATTGCAACGCACTGTGGCCGGCAAGGGAAAGGTAGCCACTTGGGTTGGACAGCTAAAAAAGAACAATAGGTTTTGAAACTTTGTTGTAAATGTGTAAAATAGAACAATAAGACGAACAAAATGAAAAAAATTTGGTGCTTCGGCATTTTCCTTTTTATTAAAATGATAAAATCACCAGGCTTTATATTTTTTTTTTATTTACTAGATAGAGTAAAGCCCAAACCAAGTTCGGGTCACAAATGACCGGAGAACTTCAGATTCCACTAACTATGCAGCGTTACAAAATGAGATACCAATGCAAGTCTTTTCCCATCCTATTCCCAGAATCCCCTTAATTTGCCAAACAGAATTTCTATAACAGACATTCTCCTCTGTAAATATTTCTCGGAAAATGAAATTTTATTTGCGAATACTACCTTTGTATTTTCTATCACAAACTTTACTTGTCAGTACTTCTTTGTAATCAGTATTCGTTGTGAATACGATAATTTTAAAATGTAAAATTAGTTTTTACTAACCTAAATACTTACTTCAGTAATTATGCTTAAAATCATCATTTTACGCTATCACTGCTCATTTATCAACTAAAAAACTCCCTTTTTTAGCTTGTATCCAAACTTTCTCTCCTCTCCCGCCAGGGGCGCTGCTACTCCTAACTAGGAGGCCGCCATCTTGTTTGTTCCCCTTATCACATTTTGAACTCTCCTTTCAGTGAATGCGGGGAGGCGGGCGGGTTCTTACTGAAGTAAGTATTTAGGTTAGTAAAAACTAATTTTACATTTTAAAATTATCGTTTCTTACTACCTGCAAATACTTACTTCAGTAATTATGCTGAATTTGTCATTCAGGCGGTGGGGAAAAACCTCACTGAACCCGGGAGAGCTTGCCTACTACTGTTTTAACATGGAATAAGTCAACTTACCACTTCTACACAGTTGGTCTCGTCTCCTCTTCCAGTTACTTCACTGGCGTGCTTAGTTGACTGGGTGTCCCTAGTATACACTCGAGGTGACTCCCTCAGTCTGAGTCAGCACTATAGTTCATTCACCAGTGTGTGCCTCCGTCCTGGCGTCCCCAGTCTACACTAAGGGTGACCCCATCCGGTAGTGTTTGATGAAGGTGGTACTGCTATTCCATGAGCACACTGTGATCACCTCATCCCAACGCCCATGATGCGGCTAATGCGCGAAGCTCGTGTGCTCTAACCATAGCGGGGAGATCCCCGTGATCCTGTCCGTTCAAGTAGGCTCTTTTAATCACGGCCCCGATCCTAGGCACGCCCTAATCTATAATTTCAGTCCACATCAAAAAACAGTGGAGTTGGCTTGTTATGAAATTGCAGTTCTCCTTCTTATTTTCTGTTTTGGATAGGTAGAACCGCACCGCATAGCTCTTTTCGTGTTTCTCCACACTCTTTTAGAGCCTTAATTCGAACAGGCTTTGATGTCGTTCCCGGTTTGCAATTTTTTGCTCTGACATGGGCCGAAAACGTCAAAAATACCTCCGGCCAGTCAGACCAGTCCGACCAGTCTTTGGCAAAACTAATATGACCCTCATCCCTGGTGAAGGCTGCCAACTCACTTTGGCGTGCTGCCGAGGCTAAAGCGACTAGGAATACAGTCTTCTGGGATAGAGATAGAATGGACGCATTTCTAGCTGGCTCATATGGGGCACCCATTCCATGTGGGGAACAATTTCGTTTGTCTTGGTCTCCCACTTTCAAAGGCTGTCATCTGTTTGGAAACCACCACATTGGAAAAAAGTCTTTGGATCCCCAACGCATGTCAACACGAACGATAGCCCTTGGGGACAACCTTTGACAAAAAGCTCTTCAAAGAAAGCTGTCAGCATTCGTAGGTCCTGGTTGTATGGGTCGCAGTCCGACTTTACACACCCCTCGAACCACTTTTCCCTTTTGCATTGTAGTTACGTTGCGAGGACTCCCTCAAACACTTCGTAATCCTGGATGCCACTTCCGTCTTAATCCCTCCCTCACCAAATTCTTCCTTAGGGTTTCCGCCCTTGAAGATTCAGCATGGAAGGGTTTTGGTGCAGGGTCCTCCCCCGATGCTGGTGATTGGCAAAGGATTGGATCCGTCTTTTCCAGCTCCCTCAACTCTGGGAACCATGGAGGCGCTGGCCAACAGGTGACTACTAGGATGAATTTCCCTTTGGCCACTCTCAACTTGTTGATCATTTTCCACAGAAGGTACGCATTTAGACCTTCCCAGCTGATTGACAGTGTGTCCGTTGCCCAGGCCCTCCATCCGGGAACGGGGACCCAAAACATGAGAGCTGATTGTTGTAGTGCAAACAGATCCACCTACGGGGTTCCCCACTGACGAAACAGGGCTTCCAACCCTGCGGTGCGGTCCAACATCCATTCCGTAGACAGCACCTGTGAACCCCGGGACAACTCTTCCGCCCACACGTTGAGACTTCCTGCTATGTGGCGAGGAACCGGCGAGACTTCGTACCGCATGCAGATCTCGAACAGGCTGGAGGCTGGAGACTGGAGGCTTCTTCCATAAGAGATTTCGAATGTGCGCCTGCACCTTTCTTCACATACGCAACAGCCGTGGCATGATGCCCATTGCCTTAGCTTCCAGGCAAGGAGGGCTCTCCAAACTGCTCTGAGCTCCAGGACGTTGACGTGCAGGACCTTCTCTTCTTCGCTCCAAATGCCTGATGCAGTTTCCCCGGCAAGGTGAGCACCCCAACCTGACAGGGCGGCGTCTGAAAATAGGAGCAACTCCGGAACGGGCTCGTGAATGGGCACTCCAACTTGAAGATTTCCCTTCGCCGTCCACCACGACAAGCTCTGCCTCGGGAGGTCTCGTAGCGGAATGATGTCCACCCATCTGTTCCGCGGCTGCCCCGCGGTCTTCTGAACCAGTGGCCGCCAGTGGCCTAAGGGTACAAGTCTGGCATTGGAGTCCAAGAGTCCAATGAGCGATGCCAACTCCCTCGCCGTTACCTTGGTCCTTCTGACGAATGTCTTCACCGACGTTCTCGTCTTGACGAACCTCTCCAGTGTTGGTTTTACCACCATTTTTACAGTGTTGACCATTGCACCCAGGAACACAAAACAAGTGCTTGGAACTGGTCTGGACTTCTTGAGGTTTATAACAAGACCCAAATGTGAAAACCAGGAGCTGCACATTTCCCACTGCTGGGTCAAAAGAAAACCGTTCTTGTTTCGAACCAGCCAATCTTCCAAATAGGCGTGAGCTTTGATGTGATGTAGGTGCGGTATGCAAGCACAGGTTTCCGCATCCGGGTAAACACGTATGGAGCCGTCGCTAAGCCGAAGGGAAGAGATTTCCATTGGGACGATTTTCCCCCCGCCACAAGGCTGAATAGATGTCGAGGGGATTGAGGGGAACGTGCAGATACGCATCCTCGAGGTCGATAGAAATGGTATACTCTTCGTGCTGGAGTGAGTCTCGAATTGATTCGATCGATTCCATCTGGAAATGTTCCTTTGCGAGGTGCTGATTGAGTTTCCGAAGATTGAACGAACGCGCGATCCTCCTTCCGTTCGGAATCGCCCTTGCTGGACTCCAAAAACCTGTACTGCCCCCTTCACAACCAGCAATTTGACTCCCTTGATAAGTTCTGGGATTTCGGAACGTCCTACCAGCCAGTCTCTAGTTACAAGCCTGGTGACGAATAGCGGTGTGTATCCCTCCTCCAGAGCTCGGATGACGAAGGGGTCCGACGCAATCCTCTTCCAATGTCCAAGATGTCTGGCAATCCTCCCCCCCCCCCCCCGACGGGGAATGGGGGGGGGGGCGCCCTGACCATGGCCAGTCACTGACGTGGAGGTCTTTTACCTCTTCCCCGGAACGATCCTCGGCCACGCTGGTAACTCACTGGTCCTTTCCCGCGTGACAAGGAGGGGGGATGGTCACGAAAGGGCGAACGATCCTTTGACTTGTCCGCTGGCTTTTTGCTGCTACTCTTTCCCCCATATGGATCATTCCAATGTCCGGATGCTGGGTGTTGGCTCTTTGCATACATAGGCTTGCTTCGATAGCTTCCATGGTTCGTGCTGACCAATGTTTGGGCAGGTCGAACCTTTCCTTTGAGTTCTGGGGCCAATACAAGTAACTGTCCATTAACTGGCAAAAGTCTCAACTTGCCCACTACATCCGCCGGGAACCCAGTTGCAGATTCGAGGAAAGACATTGTTCATGAGTAGACGGCATTGCCAACCTAAACTATCTTTGTGGCATGAAGACGCTCGCTTAAGAAGATGCATACATTCCCTAATTGTTTTATTTTCCATGAGCTCCGGGTTGACCAATGCCATCGCCTTCAAAGCTGGAGCTGATGCCGAGTAATAAGCCCTACTTGAGAGCTTGCTCTCAACATGACCTCGTCCTCTTCAATTGCTGAGTAGGAGTTTAAATGAACGAGGGGTGTCTGGAGAACCGAATCCAACTCGATACTACACAGTACAGTTACGTATTCGGCTTCCTTGTAGGTCCGAAACCCTCTTATTCGGGGCGCATTTTCCGACCGATTTGAAAAACATATGTGTATGCATCAGTATTTGCAGGTAGTAAGAAAACATGTGTGTCTTCTTCGGATCATGCGGTGGCAGAGGCTTAGAACATGACAGGTGTGCAACAGACCCAAGTTTCGAACCATAATCCCCTGCACATGCCGCTAACAATGCCCTGGTTCCAAGGCAAACGGGGGGGGGTTGAAAAATTGGGCATAGTGGCCCCGTGCGACCGCATATAGCGGCCAATTCCCCAAAGGGGCATATTTTCACCCCCCACTCAGCCTACGGACCCAAGGAAGAGAAGATAGTCGAAGGCAATAGGGGGGGGGGGGACCTTCCTAAAGCCCCATTTTACTAACCTCATACCACTGGCAACAAGAACGATGTGTGTACAGGCGACACGATGGCGACACGACACGACACGATGGCGACATGACACGACACGATGGCGACATGACGCGACACCATGGCGACATGACACGACACGATGGCGACACGATACGACACGATGGCGACACGACACGACACGA